>SJYC01106934.1:0-13856 GCA_006408675.1 Madoqua kirkii | reverse complement strand
AGATTGACTAGTTTTCTGTGAGTATGGTTTCAGTGTGTCTGCTCTCTGATGCCTTCTTGCAACACCTACCATCTGACTTGGGTTTCTCTTACCTTGGGCGTGGAATATCTCTTCACGGCTGCTCCAGCAAAGCACAGCCGCTGCTCCTTACCTTGGACGAGTGGTATCTCCTTACCACCGCCGTTTCTGACCTTCAACATGGGATACTCAAGGCTGCAACTATTCCTGTTAGTGAAACTCAATCAAGATTTGTGGAGCGAATCAATGAATTATTCTTTGAATCCACCCCAACAGGAAAAAAGAGTACAAAATGGCAGTGGCTGAAGGACGAAGAAGAGAAAAGCCCATGAAAATAGAACAAAAGAAGTCAAAGAAAGGTCCAAGGACTAAAGTGAGGACTTCAGGTAGAACAGCACTCCTGGCTGAGCCCAATTTGCATAGGGCAGGCCCAGGGGGAAGAAAACATGTAAAAGGAAGAGCCAAGTGCTCTCTCGCTCGCTCTCTCTCTCTCTCTCTCTCTCTCTCTCTCTCTCTCTCTCTCGCGTGTGTACTCTCTTTCTCTCTTTCTCTCTCTACCCTCCAACCTCCCATCCCCCCACCCCTTTCACCCATGCTGATGCACTCCTTCACTCTTGTCTCTTCTTCGAGAATGGTTCCCCCCTCAAGAGATGGGAGGCCCAATTTTTTGGAAATAGGGGCGTTCAGGTTTTTCTGGCTATTTCCTGCTGAACTGAGTTGGAGAGGTGTATTGAGCCTCCCTCTCTTTCTAGTCTCAAGCTTCAGAGTCCTTATAGCGGTGTCCACATAAGGATGAGTGATATTTTCCATGGTCAGCTGTAGTTTTATACCTTTGTTGAATTGGCATTTCTTATTGTAGTTTGTTGATAGGTGTATTGAGTGTCCTGTTCTGATTTCTTCCACTGCTTGACTCATGAGTAGTGAATCCAGGAGTCATGTCCTGGTACCTTGACTGCTGTGGGGATAGAAAGTATTACAGGGTAGGGGCCCTTCCATGTGTGCTGGAGTTGAGCTTTTGGGGACCCATCTTTCCAGATTTTAATTAGGACTTGAGTCCCTGGAGCATAGCGTGGTGACTCCTTAGAATCTTTTGGGTCCTGGTTCATACCCCACAATCATGTATCTTGCTGGAATTGCCCAATGCCCGTGGTATAAGACTGGAGGGTCTGAACCTCTGGATCTAGGAAGAGGTAATTGACATAAACAAAAGGTCTCTTGTATAGCATCTCATAAGAACTAAGACCAACCTGTTCCTTAGGGGCAATATGGGTGCCAAGAAGAGCTATTGGTAAAGCCTCCTTCCATTCCAGGAAAGTCTCCTGGGTTATCTTTTTTATCACTGATTTTAAGAATTGGTTGGCTCTTTCAACTTTTCTTGAAGACTGAGGCCTCTGGGTGCAATGGAGATAATAAGTAATGTCCAATGCTTTAGAGACCCCCTGGGTTACCTTAGAAGTAAATGATGTCCCATTGTCAGTTTGTAATGACCTGGGCAGACCAAATCTTGGAAGGATTTCATGAAGCATTTTTTTTTTTTGTCACCTCCTCAGGCTTCTCAGTCTGGGTGTGAAAGCCTTCAATCCATCCTGTGAATGTATCTATCATGACTAATAGGTATTTATACCCTTGAGAAATTGGCATCTGGGTGAAGTCCATTTGCCAGTCCTCTCTTGGATAGGTCCCATGTTGTTGGATGGGCTGGGCCATCTGGGGTCTTTGAGCTCCTTGGGGGTTGTTTAATTGGCAAGTGAGACAAGAGGAGACCTCTTGTTTCATAGTTGTTTGGAAACCTGTTCCTCTGAAGGACCTTTCCAGTAATTTTTGGAGGGCCTTTTCCCCTAAATGAGTGGTGGCATGTAAGGAGTTAACTAACTTCCATTGTAGGTTCTCAGGCAGAAAAAGGAGTCCCTCCTTTTAGAGCCACCCCATATAATCTTCTTGAAAGCCTTCTCTTAGCTTTAAGTCTCACCTTCAGTATATGAAGGAGTGTCTGGCAAATTAGTCTGTGGAACTAAGGTGGCAACCCCTATTAGGTCATGATTCTGTGATGCTGCTTTCTTAGCTGCCTGACCAGCTGCTTGGTTCCCTCATGCCACTTCCGTGCTTTCTTTTGATATCCTTTACAGTAGGAGACTAAAACCTCCGTGGGCAGATGGATGGCCTCCAAGAGTCTAAGAATTTGATGACCATATTTGATTGGGGACACTCGGGTGGCCAAGTGGCCCCTTTCTTTCCAAATAGCAGTGTGTGCGTGTAGCACAGGCATACTTGGAGTCACTGTAAATGGCTATTCTTTTTCCTTTTCCCAGATCTAAAGCTCGAGTCAGGGATATGAGCTCAGCTCATTGGGCTGAAGTACCTGGTGGCAGAGGCTTAGCTTCTGTGATCTCAAAATGGGAGACTACTGCATATCTGGCTCTTCTTTCCCAATCTAAGACAAAACTGCTTCCATCAGTGTTCCAGATTTCCTCATGATTGGTCAGAGGATCTTCTGACAATCCCTCTAGGGGTTTTGTCCAGTGGTCCAAGGTTTCTAGACAAGAGAGAAAGGAGAGAGAGCCCTCAGGGGTAGGCAGGAGGGTGGCTGGGTTAAGAAGCTCACAAGCAGATACAGTGAGGGCTGGGTTTTCCATCAGCATCACTCGATATCTGGGGATTCTTTGATCAGACATCCATAAATGGCCTCTCCCATTTAGGAGTTGTTTTACTTGGTGGCTGTTAAAAATAATTAGTTTGCCTCCAAAGGAGAGTTTTAAAGCATCTTCTATTATGATTACAATAGCTACAAGATTTCGAAGGCAAGGGGGCAGCTTCGGGTGGTTGGAGTGAGTCTCTTGGATAAGTAAGCTATAGGCTGGGGCTCAGATCCCAACCTTTGAGTTAACACTCCCAAGGTTACTCCCTGTCTTTCATGGACATAAAGTTGGAATGATTTTTCTGAGTCTGGCAACCTCAAGGCAGGTGCCTGAGTTAAGGTTTGTTTTAATGTGAGGTAAGGTGAAGTCGCTCAGTCCTGTCCGACTCTTTGTGACCCTGTGGACTGTAACCTACCAGGCTTCTCCATCCATGAGATTCTCCAGGCAAGAATACTGGAGTGGATTGCCATTTCCTTCTCCAGGGGATCTTCCCAACCCAGGGATCGAACCCGGGTCTCCCACTTTGGAGGCAGACGCTTTAACCTTTGAGCCACCAGGGAGGCCTCTGCCTTCTTTCGAGGAGTTCCCCACATCAGTGGGATTGAATCATCTCATCCCTTTAAGCTTTCATATAAGGGCTGGGCAATTAGACCATAGTTGGGTACCCATATTCTACAATACCCAGTTAGCCCCAGGAAAGCTCATAATTGTTTTTGAGTTGTAGGGGAGGGCAACTGGAGGATTCCTTGTACCCAATCAGAAGACAGCCTCCTAGACTCCTGTGTAATCAGAACTCCCAGGTAAGTTACTTTTGTCTTGACCATCTGTGCCGTAGCATGGGAGACTTTGTATCCCCTTTCTGCCAAAAAGTTTAGAACCTGAATTGAATGTTGTTGGGCATTTTCCTCATCTGGAGAGCAGATTAGTAGGTCATCTACATATTGTAATATTTTCCCATTAGGTCCCATGTCCAGATCTAGGAGATCCCACCTAAGGGCCTGTCCAAACAGGTGGAGGATATCTCTGAACTCCTGAGGCAATACTGTCCAAGCCATCTATTGATGTTTTTCTCCTGGGGCCTCCTACTCAAAGGCAAAAATATACTGGAATTCTTTAGCCAGTGGTATGCAAAAAAAAAAAAAAAAAAAAAAATCTTTGAGATCCAAGCCTATAAACCACTTGGCACTGGGTGGTATTTCTCCCAAGATTACATATGGATTGGGTATTGTGGGATGGAGGGGGAACTACAACTTTATTTATGATCCAGAGATCTTGAACCATTCCCCAGGTTCCATCACATTTCTTTTCTGAAAGTATTGGGGTGTAACATGGTGAACTGATGGGAAACAATAGCCCACAAGCAAGAAATTTATTTATTAAAGGCTATAGTCCTTCCTAAGCCTCTCTTTTGAGGGGATATTGTTTCCAGTTAGGAAACCGAGTGGGATCTTGAAGGACAACGATGACCGGTTCAGCTTGGTGGGCTCGTTTAGAAATTGCCTGGTCCCACACTTGGGGGTTAATTTTATCCTCCCATAGTTTTTGTTCCCTCTCTATTGAAGAAGGTGTAATGGGTTCTTCAGTAGTAACCAGGAGCTGTAGAGCTCTAGGGGCTGAAAAACTTCCCATCACAAAGGTGGTCCCCAATTTAGTGAGTATATCTTTTCCCAGTAAGGCAGTAGGACACTCAGGAACCACCAGAAACTGGTGGGAAAATATTTGTCCATCCCAGCAACAAAGAAGTGCTGGGGTGAATCTTTTAGTAGTTGCTTTTCCTGTAGCACCCAAAATAGTACAGGTTTGGAGGAGAAGGCTCTAGAGTAGGAGATCAAGACAGAGTAGGTAGCCCCTGTGTCACAAAGAAATTCTTAGATCTACCTGCCTCATCCAGTTGCACCCTTGGCTCCAGCCCCATGATGGTTATCTATGACAGGCGGGCTGGCTGGAGTGGGCCACTTCAGTTCTCTTGAACCATTGCAAGGGAAAGCTTGGCACTTGACCTTGAGGATCCAAGAGCCTAGGTCTCAAAGACAGAGTGCTGCCCAATGTCCCAATTGATGGCATTTGTGGCAAGCCGTTTTAGGAGACTTGTCATGGTTTACACATTCTTTGGCCCAATGCTTATCTACACATTAGGCATTTGTCTCATGCCTTGTCCTTCAAGGACTCGGGGTTTGCCATAGGGCTTCTCTGGAGGGCAGCCAGCATCTGGGCATGCCTTATCTCTTTTCTTCTCTCCCTATCCTGGGCCTTGGCTTCCTTCTCCTATTTTCTGTTATAAAAGGTATTGGTGGCTGTCTGGATCATCTCATCTAAAGAGGCAGCATGGTCCGCTGCTGTAGCTATTGTGACTTAATTCTGATATCTGATGCACATTGGGACAAGGATTTGTCCTTTAAAATCACCTATCCCTTGTAAGAGTCTAAGTCCAGATTGGTAAACTTTTGGAGGGTTTCTTTTAGCGGGCTCCTGAGTTATTGCTGAGACTGAGTACAGTCCCACAAGTAACAGGCTTCCTTCTATTTCCATAGGTGGACTTCCTTAGGGGTGAATCTTTTTGAAGCTTATTCTACCCAGTACTGTTGCAACTTGAGAGCCAGGCGTCCCTGGGTCTGGTGCAGATCCCCAGGCTGAGGCGTGATAGCCATCTAGAGATTGAATCCCCTGTCAAGTTGAGGCATGACAGACTCCCGAGAATTGGGTCCCTGGGCAGATCGAGGTGTGACGACCTCCTGGGATCCCTGGGACTGGCAGATCCCCGAGCAGGTTGAGGCGTGACAACTTTTTGAGGACAAGATCCCTAGGCAGGTCAAGGCGTGATGACCTCCTGGGACCCCCATGCTGGAGTTTGGGCATCCCCAAGTTCTCCAGCATGACCAGAGCTGGGTAGGATTAAGGGGTTGTAACTCATTGCTAGTTTGTTTACCGCAGATGGGAATAGATATGATGTAAAACAATCTAAGCCTGTGCCCTGAGACTGGGAAACAGTGAAATAGTCATAAGCCTTGTCCTCTTACTCTAAGGGATTGTAAGGCACTGATTTCTTCTCCTAGTCCTCCTTAAGAGCAGGTTAGGGTGTGTCCCCTGGTAAGCATTTCGTTGTCGTAGACTCACTTTAGGTAATAACAGAAGTAGTGATAAAGGAGTGGGTTATGTGACCCTGTTAGGGGCATTAAAGTATTTTAATAATAGGCTAAATGGAGCAGCGTTGCCAACAAGGGGGCAGGGTCCTGATTGTACGAGTTGGTAATTGGCTTAAGAACCAATATTTTTAGAGGCAACAGATCAAATGTTTCATAAAAGTGGAGTGGAGATTTGATCCAGGGGTATGTTTGTAACTTTAGGAGAAGGATGGTAGTGGTTTGGGCCCAAATGGCCTTCAGGGCTAACTCCCAAAGTGGCAAACATTATCCCTGGAAGTCCAATTGCCTCTGAAGGAATGTCAACTGATAGACTTCTAGCAGGCATTATGTGCCTGTCGCCCACCCTAGCGGGTTCACTGAGAGACACTGATGTTGTGCATGTTGTAGGAAACATGGAAGATGAAGGGCTGAATATCTAGAGGGGCTGGATGTTATACAGTATTTCTCTCCCAAGGCCAGCTATTTTCTGGTTGTCCCTCCAAAAGACTGTAGAGGTGACACTGGGCCCAGATGGGGCTGAGGAAAGGAGCATGAAACAGGAGGGAAGGAGGCAGAGTACAAACTTTGAAAGAATGACATAGCACAAGGGTATAACATAAACCAATTAAAATCAATTGGGTCCAAGATGACAAGTTAAATTCAGTTCAGTTCAGTCACTCAGTCATGTCCCAATTCTTTGTGAATCGCAGCACACCAGGCCTCCCTGTCCATCATCAACTCCGAGAGTTCACTCAAACTCACATCCATTGAGTTGATGATGCCATCCAGCCATCTCATCCTCTACAATCCCCTTCTCCTCCTGTCCCCAATCCCTCCCAGCATCAAAGTAGTTTCCAATGAGTCCACTCTTCGCATGAGGTGGCCAAAGGACTGGAGTTTCAGCTTCAGCATCATTCCCTCCAAAGAAATCCCAGGGCTGATCTCCTTCAGAATGGACTGGTTGGATCTCCATGCAGTCCAAGGGACTCTCAAGAGTCTTCTCTAACACCACAGTTCAAAAGCATCAATTCTTCAGGGCTCAGCTTTCTTCACAGTCCAACTCTCACATCCATAAATTCAAATAAACCTTAACTCTCAATATATAAGCCAACAAACACACCCAAAGGTGACAGGACAACTCTACAGCTACTGCTGCTAAGTCGCTTCAGTCGTGTCCGACTCTGTGCAACCCCATAGATGGCAGCCCACTGGGCTTCCCTGTCCCTGGGATTCTCCAGGCAAGAACACTGGAGTGGGTTGCCATCTCCTTCTCCAATGCAGGAAAGTGAAAACGCTAAGGCACTGTCAAAATAGGGAGGAGTGGGTGGATCCTCAATGGCTGGGATGATGTTCCCACTCATTAGCATATGAATTCATCCCACTCACAAAACCTAACCAGACTGAATTCCATGGCCCCAGCCATTGCCCTTGGCAATGGCCCACACCAAGAGTGGGCTTCTCTCTGAATCCTAACAAATCCATCTCTTACTTATAACTTTGACTCTCAATGAATTTTTGTAATGAGACCTCAAAGCCTAAGCTTTATTAGGTATCCAAAGCCAGACATTTTGAGTTTTGGCTGGGCTAGAGTCCCGGGAGCAAGTTGAAGGACATGAGGAAAAAACAGTATGGAAAACGTGCCAAGGAATCCCCTTCATAGCCTGACAGAAAATCTGCTAAATTCCTTACCTGTGCTCACAGTTTTCATTGGCCTGATTCTTGGCATAGAGAAGAGTAAGGACTGAAGAACCCCCACCAGCTTGGGTAACAGCTACTGGGGCCTAGCAGATAGTGTCTTTGGGACACATTCAAGATTAGCCTCTGCAGAGTCCCTCAGTTGCACCCACTGTCATCCACCTGTTTGTGGGGTAGGATGAGGGGGCGGTTCAAGGAAACAAGAAATGAGAGATTGTAAAGGAATTACGATTTTATTAGGCATGTCCCTCCAGCCATAGGACCGAGGATCTCCTACCTTAACCAGAGGTCTTCTGGAGTCTGAGGCTGAGCTGTGTGAGCTTTCTGCTGAGTTCATTTTTTGCTGTCTCAGTTCCCAGCATGATGGGCCTTCCCTGGTGCTGGGTTTTCTTCGCATTCCACTTCTACTGTTGGAGCTTCACTGAGTTGGGCTCCTGCATTCCTTGGCCTCTTCCTCACTGAAGTTGTTTCAGCCAGGTTAAATCCGAGTCACGACACTACAGATGTCAGGGGAGTGTGTGCTCCTTGATTCCTTGTCTCGTCACAACAATGGTTTGGAGGATGGATATTAAAGCCCTTGGCGCGTCACAGCTCTCAGGTCTTGAACAAACTGTGCCATAACTCTTAGACAAATCAGTGTTACAGTTCTATTTTATTTAGAAGATAGCAAAAGAACCCATCCTCAAAGAGGAGAAGAGAGAGGGGAGGAGCATGCCAGCATCATGCGGGTGGTGGTGGTGGTGGGGGGGGTGGTGTGTGGCCCAAGGAGGGTGGAGAGGGAGAGAGAGAGAAAGAGTGTATGCACACAGGGGAGAGAGAGAGAGAGAGAGCACGCTTGTGCACAAGGTAGGGGGGGTGGAGAGAGAGAGAAAGAGTAAGAGCACACGCATGTGGGGGAGGAAGAGAGCGAGAATGTGCTTGGCTCCTCCTTTTATATGTCTTCTTCCCTCTGGCCCTACCCTATGCAAATTGGGCTCAGCTAGGAGTGCTGTTCTACCTGAAGTCCTCACTCAGGTGCTCGGACCTTTCTTTGACCTTCTTTTGAGAATACACGGAAGAACTGTACAAAAAGATCTTCACGAACCAGATAATCATCATGATGTGATCACTAATCTAGAGCCAGATATCTTGGAATGTGAAGTCAAGTGGGCCTTGGAAAGCATAACTACGAACAAAGCTAGTGGAGGTGATGGAATTCCAGTTGAGATGTTTCAAATCCTGAAAGATGATGCTGTGAAAATCCTGCACTCAATATGCCAGCAAATTTGGAAAACTCAGCAGTGGCCACAGGACTCGAAAAAGTCAGTTTTCATTCCAGTCCCAAAAAAGGACAATGCCAAAGGATGCTCAAACTACTGCACAATTGCACTCATCTCACATGTTAGTAAAGTAATGCTCAAAATTCTCCAAGCCAGGCTTCAGCAATATGTGGACTGTGAAATTCCTGAAGTTCAAGCTGGTTTCAGAAAAGGAAGAGGAACCAGAGATCAAGTTGCCAACATATGCTGGATCATGGAAAAAAGCAAGAGAGTTCCATAAAAACATCTATTTCTGCTTTATTGACTATGTCAAAGCCTTTGACTGTGTGCATCACAATATACAGTGGAAAATTCTTCAAGAGATGGAAATAGCAGATCACTTGACCTGCCTCTTGAGAAATCTGTATGCAGGCCAGGAAGAAACAGTTAGAACTGGACATGGAATAACAGACTGGTTCCAAATAGGAAAAGGATTACGTCAAGGCTGTATATTGTCACCCTGCTTATTTCACTTCTATGCAGAGTACATCATGAGAAATGCTGGACTGGAAGAAACACAAACTGGAATCAAGAGTGCTGGGAGAAATATCAATAACCTTAGATATGCAGATGACACCACCCTTATGGCAGGAAGTGAAGAGGAACTAAAAAGCCTCTTGATGAAAGTGGAAGAGGAGAGTGAAAAAGTTGGCTTAAAGCTCAACATTCAGAAAACGAAGATCCTGGCATCCGGTCCCATCACTTCATGGGAAATAGATGGGGAAACAGTGGAAACAGTGTTAGAGTTTATTTTGGGGGGCTCCGAAATCACTGCAGATGGTGACTGAAGCCATGAAATTAGTAGACGCTTACTCCTTGGAAGAAAAGTTATGACCAACCTAGGTAATATATTCAAAAGCAGAGACATTACTTTGCTGACTAAAGTCCGTCTAGTCAAGGCTATTGTTTTTCCTGTGGTCATGTATGGATGTGAGAGTTGGACTGTGAAGAAAGCTGAGTGCCAAAAAATTGCTGCTTTTGATCTGTGGTGTTGGAGAAGACTCTTGAGAGTCCCTTGGACTGCATGGAGATCCAAACAGTCCATTCTGAAAAAGATCAGCCCTGGGATTTCTTTGGAAGGAATGATGCTAAAGCTGATACTCCAGTCCTTTGGCCACCTCATGCGAAGAGTTGACTCGTTTGAAAAGACTCTGATGCTGGGAGGGATTGGAGGCTGGAGGAGAAGGGGATGGCCGAGGATGAGATGGCTGGATGGCATCACGGACTCAATGGATGTGAGTCTGAGTGAACTCCCAGAGATGGTAATGAACAGTGAGGCCTGGTGTACTGCGATTCATGGGGTCTCAAAGAGTTGGACAGGACAGAGTGATTGAACTGAACTTGTTCTATTTTCATTGGCTTTTCTCTTCCTTGTCTTTTAGATACCACCTTTTTGGACTTCTTTTTCCTATTCTAACTGCCTAACAGAACCAATAATAGATTGGCAGAAAGCCTGATAATCATCTTCCTACTATTGACACTGAGGTGAATGAAGCACCTGAGTTCGGAGGGCAGAGTTTCTCCTTTGTGAGTTAAGAAATCTGTTTGCAAATGAATGTCAAGTGTTTCCAGATTGGCTCTAAGTGCTGCTAGAGATACTTCTAGAAAGATGAACAACAAGAGCCCCTTAATTTTCACCTAAAGTGCTCATCCTCTTCATGAGGAGGTTTACAAAAGCCAAGCCACAGTATCCTTAAAGGACAAATTACAGTCACCTGGTTGGCCCAGAGCTAAAAGAACTAACCTTCAGCTGAACTTATATCAAAACATAATCAAGAGGAGTTATAAACTAAGAAGAGATTCTTTATGAACAACAAAGGCTAAGTGTTCAGTTCAGTCAGTCAGTTCAGTCGCTCAATCGGTACTTTTTGTCAAATTTTCTAGTTTACACATACATTGTATACTAAGTATCTAGTGCTTTATAGCCAGAGCGTGAGAAAAATGAGAAACGTTTACTTCCTCATAGAGATATCTCAATGTACTTACTTATAAATTGAGTGTACATAGTCACACATATCTGAGGCTTACTCTAGCTCTGAAATGAAGGATTCTTTTTGTGGAAGAAAATCAGACACAGTACCATTAACATACATCTTTATTTGAAAATGCCAGGCACAAAGCTGGCAAAAGGGCTGAGGGTCTAATTTATGAAAGTATGGCTGACTAATTTACAGGGCTTCAGTAGAAGGAAGCCAGGTAAGATTAGGCTAGTTTTGAGTCTCTTTGGCAGAGATAGTACTCAGAAGAGGAAAAAATAAGTTTTACAGGTCAATAGTCATTGTTTGGCTCTTTATCAAGGGCAAGAGGAAGGGGGATTTTGAGGCTAAGGTCATAAGCTGTTGGGAGGCAAGGAACATCCGGAGGAGATAAAGACAATCAAGCACCACAGTGGATATTTCTCAGTACTCAGAGTCTCTCATTATTTTATATTGACATTTTATGTCATTAAATTTAAAAAATAAATAAATCAGCAGCTTCCCAGATGGTTCTAGTAGTAAAGAACCTGCCAGCCAGTGCAGGAGACCGAATCCCTGGGTTAGGAAAATCTCCTGGAGGAAGACATGGCAACAATCCCATGGACAGAGGAGCCTGACGGGCTACAGTTCATAGGATTG
Organism: Madoqua kirkii; assembly: GCA_006408675.1. NCBI lineage: Eukaryota > Metazoa > Chordata > Mammalia > Artiodactyla > Bovidae > Madoqua > Madoqua kirkii. The sequence goes on along the minus strand of SJYC01106934.1, from coordinate 2,472 downwards.
CAAAGAGTCAGACACCACTGAAGTGCCTTAACACGCACACATAGCCTCAAGAATACTATACACTAAATGTGAAATTTTGGTTTTGAGGCCCATTGGGAATTCAGTTTTCTTTATATTCTGGAAATAAACCTTTGCTCTTTTGTGTAGTGTAGGTTCAGTGTCTGAGTCAATTATTCATTCACTGATGTATTTTTCATCCATTTACAAATATTTTGGGGGGATGTGCCAGGCAGTACTAGGTACTCAATACACACACACACACACAGAGATGTCACATACTTATCTCAGGACTTAAAGAAGTTCAAGTTATTGATGGCTCATTACAGAAAGAATTCAGTGAGAGACAAATGTTATAAATAAGAAGTAGATTTAATTTAGATAGTCCCACAAATGTGAGCCATCACAGAATGCAAGAGATGCACCAGAGTATGAAGTTGTCAGTTTTAATAGGAATGAGTAATTTCATAGGCTAATGAGTAGGAGGAGTGTTCCAGATATTTGGGGGAAGGAGTGGGGATTAGCAAGAATTGGGCCACTACCCACTTTTGACCTTAATGGTTGACCTTGGAACAGTCATGGTGCCTGTGCATGTGTCATTCAGCTTGCTGATATGTTATGATGAGCATATACTGAGCTCAGCCTCTAGGAGAAATAGATTTGTTTGCCCTCTTGGACCTATTTTATTCTAACCAGTTTATGTCCTGTGTCACAGGACTATGTCATTCCTTCCAAGGTTGTGCATTGCCCCCTTACTTCCTGTTTCATGAAAAGCTGTGTTTTTAAACTATTAGTTATAATATCCTGTCAAACACAATGACCTAATAATTATTTATCAAGCTATAATAAATAGCCAAGCTTAACAACAATTTATTGATAAATATAAGTTTCAAGCAAGAGAGGATCTTCAAATATGTAATGTGTTTCATGTATCTCTTCTTACTTCAAGGAGAGATTTAAACATTATGTAGTCAATGAAGTTGTTCCTTATGAGCTCAGCGGTGTCCAACTCTTTGTGAATCCATTAGTTACATCAAAAAATTACTTAGTTGCAACACGAGTAGTTGAAAAATAAAATTTGTAGTAAACAAGACTTTTTTTTACACCATAAGGTTCCCTTAGATTTCAAAAAAAAAATCTAGCATGTTAAATTTTATTCTTCAATAATAGCTTTGAAAGAAAGCATATACAAAATCTGGGAAGTTGAATGAGAGATTCAATGGACTCTACACCCCTTTATAAAGGTCTTATTCATCTTAAGAAGAAGGGAAAAGATCTTGTAAAAGACTGAATAGGCCTGAGGGAAATTTAACTTCCATGGCGGATGCTCACTGACCTTGGCTGTTTTATAGGGGTCACATTTTATTTTTGTACAGATAAACTGCTAACCAATGTCAGCAATGAATTGAAAGAAAAAAAAATATTTCTCTGCATTTATCATGCTACTATAACCCTTGTACAAATCCCTGTTCACTGATGTGTTCATTTCTCTTTTCAGCTTAGAGTAGGACAGAAGTTCAGTCAAAAAATTAATCCTATTTACCATAAGCTAGAGATTTAACACAACAAAATTTTCCTAGCTGGAAATCTTAACTCATTCTTGAACCTAAGATAAAAGGGATTCACAACATGTTTAACACATCATTTATATGTTTTATATCAAACTGCTTATAGTGAAAATAAAAATTATATACGTATTAAACCATCTGTATTCTATTAGTACTAAAACATTCCATGGTGGAGTGTCCTATGTTCAGTGTCTTCCTTTTTTTTTCTCCTTACTCCCTCCCCCTTTTAACCAATCGTATATAATGATTCTTCCCCTTTCATTACCCCATGCATGACTTTGATTCCAAAATTTATTTTTCTAATAGAGAAATGTACAAACAAATGGCACTTAAATTATATACGTATTAAACCATCTGTATTGTATTAGTACTAAAACATTCCATGGTGGAGTGTCCTATGTTCAGTGTCTTCCTTTTTTTTTCTCCTTACTCCCTCCCCCTTTTAACCAATCGTATATAATGATTCTTCCCCTTTCATTACCCCATGCATGACTTTGATTCCAAAATTTATTTTTCTAATAGAGAAATGTACAAACAAATGGCACTTTCAAGTAACCAATAAGATTTTCACTTGGGAAGATACAAACTCTATCACTCTCTAAAAGCATTTCTTAGGGCCTGCAGAATAAAGGTAATGAGATCATCCAGTTGCATTAAACTGTGCACAGTAGTCTCCAAAATCTACGAATCTTAATGGAGTAGGTAAAGAATGAGGCTGCATCATAATTTTGGTGGGAAAATGTTTGGCTCCATTTTGTTTTCAGGGGCCAGAATTAGCAATGCCAGGTAAAACATGCTTACTCCTTGGAAGGAAAGTTATGACCAACCTAGATAGCATATGCTATCCTAGATGATACTGTGAAAGTGCTGCACTCAATATGCCAGTAAATTTGGAAAACTCAGCAGT
>SJYC01106931.1:0-29427 GCA_006408675.1 Madoqua kirkii | reverse complement strand
CATATTACCTTTAAAATACATTTCAACAAGGAATGATTTTAATTGAAGAATACAAATAAATAAAATTACCCTTCAGAAAGCTCTACATGAATAAATCAGAAGTCAAAATCACAGGGAAAGTGACACAAAGTTGTCTTTTAAAAAGACTCCTGCTAATTCTAATATAACTAGTATTCTACTACTGTTCTAAAGAATATTGCTTTTTTGCTTAATGTAAACTTCACATCAAATGTGTTTTTTGAAGACAGCTAATACATTTAGAAATGTAATTTTATACTCATATCTTCACTTCATCTTTTTATTTTTCCTTCTGGCTTCTAGTTTTTCCTTGTACTCTATCTTAACAATAGCTGGATTTTTGATTTTGCTTTTTTTTTATATTTTTTTTCTAAAGTTACTTTTCTGAAAGTAATTTTCTAAGTAATTTTGTCTAAGTTCCTATATGGACGCATTTTTATTTTCTTTTTGATTTTTTAAAAATGTGTTTTACTGAAGCAGAGTTGATTTACAATGTTGTGTTAGTTTCTACTATACAGTAAAGTGATTCAGTTATACATACATACATACATACATACATACATACATACATATGTGGGGGCTTCCCAGGTGGCACTAGTGGTAAAGAACCTGCTTGTCAATACAGTAGATATAAGAGACATAGGTTCTATCCCTGAGCCAAGAAGATACCCTGGAGAAGGGCATGGCAACACACTCCAGTTCTTACCTGGAAAATTCCATGGAGCCTGGTGGACTACAGATCATAGGTTACAGATTCAGATAAAGCTAAAGCAACTTAACATGCACACAGCCAAAAAAAAGAAAAGGCCTTTAGTGAAAAGGCATTTATTTAAAGGCTTCCCAAGTGGCACTAGTGGTAAACACTTGCCTGTCAATGAATGAGACATGAGACATGGTTTTTAACCTTGGGTCGGGAAGATCCCCCGGAGGAGGACATAGCAACCCACTCCAATATTCTTGCCTGGAAAATCCCATTGACAGAGGACCCTAGCAGACTATAGTCCATAAAATTGTATAGAGTCAGACAAGACTGAAATGACTTAGCATGCATGCATATTGTTTCATTTTTTTATGGCTGAGTAATATTACCTTATATAAATATACCACATCTTTATCAGCTGATGGACACTTAGGTTACTTCCATGTCTTGGCTATTGTAAACAGTTCCTCTATGAACATTTGAGTGCATATATCTTTTCAAATTATAGTTTGTCCAGATATACATTCAGGAACAAGATTGCTGGATCATATGGCAACTCTATTTTTTGTTTTTCAAGAGACCTCTGTACGATTTCCCTAATGGCTGGACTAATTTGCGTTCCCACCAACAGAGGAGGAGAGTTTCCTTTTTCTCAATATCTTCTATGACATTTGCTATTTGTAAATTTTTTGATGATGGCTATTTGGACCAGTGTGAAATGGTATCTTATTGTGGCTTTGGTTTGAATTTCTCTAATAATTAGCAATGATGATCCTCTTTTCATATATAGGCATTCATTTTTAGAGAGACATCTTTCATTCATTTTTTTTTTTCCCTAGCCTCTACCTCGGAGAAGGCGATGGCACCCCACTCCAGTACTCTTGCTTGGAAAATCTCATGGATGGAGGAGTCTGGTGGGCTGCAGTCCATGGGGTTGCGAAGAGTCACACACAACTGAATGACTTCACTTTCACTTTTCACTTTCATGCATTGGAGAAGGAAATGGCAACCCACTTCAGTGTCCTTGCTTGGAGAATCCCAGGGATGGGGGAGCCTGGTGGGCTGCCGTCTATGGGGTCACACAGAGTCTGACATGACTGAAGTGACTTAGCAGCAGCAGCAGCAACTTCTACCTAGAAACTACCTCTAGTTATTTCATAGCTCTGTCTTTGGGTATACACTTGCCAATTGGGCTGAAGACGTGTAAATATTTTGGTGTGACACAGGTGCTCACAATATCCTTAAATTGAAGCCACAGGTAAATTTCTTCTAACCCTGAAGTTCAGGTGCCCACTACTGGTCTAGATCATCTGGCTGTTGATATGAACAGCCTCAGCTAATCCCTGACATTGTACAATAGAAATGTTAGTTACTCAGCCATGTCCAACTCTTTGTCACCCCTTTGACCTATAGCCCTCCAGGCTCCTCTGTCCATGAAATTCTCCAGGCAGGATTACTGGAGTGGATAGCCTTCTCCAGGAGATCTTCCTGATCCAGGAATTGAACCCAGGTCTCCTGTATTGCAGGTATATTCTTTACCGTCTGTGCCACCAGAGATGACATATGATAGACAGTCTTACATGTATTTGTTACAATCTATGTCATTTATTTGAAGTTGAATTTTATGGGATGTTATGGAGTTGAGGAGGTATACTTCTATTAACATCTTACAAAATACATATCTAGCAAGACCAATAATATGCTTCTGAAATTTGAAGCATGTTTTATGGCACAAAATATTAGTGGTATCAAGATTTGAGTAAATCATCAGCTTTCACACTAACATTTCACCCAAGAAGTTGACTTAACAATCTGGAAAACAAAATATGAAGTAGTGTAGTACATACTGCTGCTGCTACTGCTAAGTCACTTCAGTCATGTCCGACTTTGTGCGACCCCATAGACGGCAGCCCACCAGGCTCCCCTGTCCCTGGGACTCTCCAGACAAGAACACTGGAGTGGGTTGCCATTTCCTTTTCCAATGCATGAAAGTGAAAAGAGAAAGTGAAGTCGCTCAGTCGTGTCCGACTCTTAGTGACCCCATAGACTACAGTGTACCAGCCCCTCCACCCATGGGATTTTCCCAGCAAAAGTCATGGAGTGGGGCGCCATTGCCTTTTCTGAGTGTAGTTCATAAGTAATTCTTATTATAACAAATTATTATTTTTTATTTAAGAGGTCCATTTTAGAAGTAATTTTTACAATGAGATGATGGCTGTTACCTGTTTACCTTAGCAAAGGGCTAGGATAATTATATTTAATACTTGATATATGAGTGCTCAACTGATTATTTTTCAAATCTTTAATTACTTGACAGTATAAATATCTAAAACAGATTTGAATTTTATTTTCACATTCTTTAGTACCTTTGATCATGTTATTCACTTGATGAGTAGTTGATATCATATCATGGGATAATGTTGAAATTAGGATTGCAAAACAATCTAGAATAAGAAGATGGCTGCATATTTGATGGCAAGCATGAAAAAAGTGTTTGAAAATGTGGTGGGAAAGATTATATTCACTTTTCATTTGGTGGAAGATTTTATCTTATTTCTCTTTTGACAAATAATCTTTTCTTTTATGATTATGACACTAGGATATTTTTAAGTTCCCTTTTAAGAGTGAGCTTCATAAAAAGTAATTCTGTCTTAGGGGAAAATATGAAAATATGTATTTTCATATACATATATATTTCAGAATGAGAAGCAGAAAGAAAGGCTGTCAGAGAAACAATATATGAGCTGAACATGACTTTCAAATAGAACTTTGCAGGAATACTAAGTGTACAGTAAAAAGGGAGACGTTACTAGCCATATTTCAATTCAAATGCCAGTATTAAAAAAGAACTCTGATAATGTAATCTATTTTTCAGGAAAACAGTGTTTTGTTTTGTTTTGTTTTGTTTTGTTTTCCTGAGAGAGAGAGAGAGAGAGAGAGAGAGAGAGAGAGAGAGAGAGAGAGAGAGAGAGAGACAGGAGAGTTGGATTTCACAGGGAGGCCATTTAACAAATGGTCAAAGGAAAACATATGCATCTGTGGATTGCTTTTGTCAATTCTAAACATTTGACCTCTAAACCGTTAAAAGGATTCAGATATCTTAAGTTACAAAATTCACTTTTTATAATTTCAAAAGGAAAAATTACTAGGGATACATGCTCTAACTGTTAACAGATCTAGCATTAAAACTTTTCTTCAAAGTCGCTAGAACCTAAGAAGTAGATCCTTGAACTGAGGTTAACTGCTCTTCTTGCCTGCAGAAATGTATCAGATCATTTTCATGAAAAATGAGTCTAAGTGTTTATCTAGAAATCTACTAAGCCCAGATGTTTACAAATATTAGATAGAAGTTCTAAGTTACTTCCAGTCAGCTGAGAGAAGAAACTGTTATAAAGAAATTTATTCTCAGTACTCGACTTGATATAAATTAGGTTATGACAGTTTTATGGGCCTCTATGTACCCTGTATTCTTTGTAGACATTCTATCACTATAGGTTCATGGAACAGGTAGTGATGTGGGAACACGTAATCTTGTGGCTGAAAAAAGAGTAAAAATAGTGAAATCAAATGCCTTTAGAACTATGGGCAGAGGTTTGTGGCATTGTACAGGAGGCAGTGATCAAGAAAAAGAAATGGAAAAAAGCACAACAGTTGTCTGAAAAGACCATACAAATAGCTGAGAAAAGAAGAAAAGCAAAAGGCAAAGGAGAAAAGGAAAATTATACTGATTTGAATGCAGAGTTCTGAAGAATGGCAAGGAGAGATTAGGAGGCTTTCCTCAGTGATCAGTGCAAAGAAATAGAGGAAAACAATAGAATGGGAAAGACTAGAGATCTCTTTAAGAAAATTAAAGATACCAGGGGAAAAGTTCATGCACAGATGGGCACAATAAAGGACGGAAATGGTTTGGACCTAACAGAGGCAGAAAATATTAAGAAGAGATGGCAAGAACAGACAGAAGAACTATACAAAAAAGATCTTCATTTCCAGATAACCACAATGGTGTGATCACTCACCTAGAGCCAGACATTCTGGAATGCGAAGTCAAGTGGACCTTAGGAAGCATCACTACTAGCAAACCTAGGGGAGGTGGTGGAATTCCAGTTGAGCTATTTCACACCCTAAAAGATGATGCTACAAAAGTGTTGCACTCAATATGCCAGCAAATTTGGAAATCTCAGCAATGACCACAGGTCAGTTTTCATTCCAATACCAAAGAAAGGCAATGGAAAGAATGTTCAAACTACCACACATGAAACTCATCTAACACGCTAGTAAAGTAATACTCAAAATTCTCTAAGCCAGGCTTCAACAGTACGTGAACTGTGAACTTCCAGATGTTCAAGCTGGATTTAGAAAAGGCAGAGATCAAACGGTCAAAATACAATGGATCATAGAAAAAGCAAAACAGCTTCAGAAAAACATCTATTTCTGCTTTATAAACTAGTCTAAATATTTGACAGTGTGGATCACATCAGACTGTGGACAATTCTTAAAAGAGGTGGGACTACCAGACCACCTTACCTGTCTCCTGAGAAATATGCAGGTCAAGAAGCAAGTTAGATTTGAACATGGAACAAGAGACTGCTTCCAAACTGGAAAAGGAGTGGGTCAAGGCTATATGTTGTCACCATGCTTATTTAAATTATATGCAGAGTTCAGTTCAGTTCACTTCAGTCACTAAGTCGTGTCTGAATCTTTGCGACCCCATGAATCGCAGCACACCAGGCCTCCCTGTCCATCAACAAATCTCGGAGTTTACTCAGACTCACATCCATCGAGTCCGTGATGCCATCCAGACATCTCATCCTCAGTCATCCCCTTCTCCTCCTGCCCCCAATCCCTCCCAGCATCAGAATCTTTCCCAATGAGTCAACTCTTCACGTGAGGTGGCCAAAGTACTGGAGTTTCAGCTTTAGCATCATTCCTTCCAAAGAAACTCCAGGGCTGATCTCCTTCAGAATGGACTGGTTGGATCTCCATGCAGTCCAAGGGACTCTCAAGAGTCTTCTCCAACACCACAGTTCAAAAGCAGCAATGGTGCTCAGCCTTCTTCACAGTCCAACTCTCACATCCATACATGACCACAGGAAAAACCATAGCCTTGACTAGATGGACCTTAGTTGGCAAAGTAACGTGTCTGCTTTTGAATATACTATCTAGGTTGGTTATAACTTTCCTTCCAAGGAGTAAGCTTCTCCTAATTTCATGGCTGCAGTCACCATTTGCAGTGATTTTGGAGCCCCCCACCCCCAAAATAAAGTCTGACACTGTTTCCACTGTTTCCCCATCTATTTCCCACAGAGTGATGGGACCGGATGCCATGATTTTCATTTTCTGAATGTTGAGCTTTAAGCCAACTTTTTCTCTCTCCTCTTTCACTTTCAGCAAGAACCTTTTTAGCTCCTCTTCACTTTCTGCCATAAGGGTGGTGTCATCTGCATATCTAAGGTTATTGATATTTCTCCCAGCACTCTTGATTCCAGCTTGTGTTTCTTGTATTCCAGCGTTTCTCATGATGTACTCTGCATAGAAGTGAAATAAGCAGGGTGACAATATACAGCCTTGACGTACTCTTTTTTCTATTTGGAACCAGTCTGTTTTTCCATGTCCAGTTCTAACTGTTTCTTCCTGACCTGCATACAGATTTCTTAAGAGGCAGGTCAAGTGGTCTGATATTCCCATCACTTTCAGAATTTTCCACAGTTTATTGTGATCCACACAGTCAAAGACTTTGGCATAGTCAATAAAGAAGAAATAGATGTTTTTCTGGAACTCTCTTGCTTTTTCCATGATCCAGTGGATGTTGGCAACTTGATCTCTGGTTCCTCTGCCTTTTCTAAAACCAGCTTGAACATCAGGGAGTTCACAGTTCACGTATTGCTGAAGCCTGGCTTGCAGAATTTTGAGCATTAATTTACTACCATGTGAGATGAATGCAATTGTGCGGTAGTTTGAGCATTCTTTGGCATTGCCTTTCTTTGGAATTCGAATAAAAACTGACCTTTTCCAGTCCTGTGGCAACCGCTGAATTTTCCAAATTTGCTGGTATATTGAGTGCAGCACTTTCACAGCATCATCTTTCAGGATTTGAAACAGCTCCACTGAAATGTCATCACCTCCACTAGCTTTGTTCATAGTGATGCTTTCTAAGACCCACTTGACTTCACATTCCAAAATGTCTGGCTCTAGATTAGTGATCACATCATCATGATTATCTGGGTCATGAAGATCTTTTTTGTACAGTTCTTCTTTGTATTCTTGCCACCTATTCTTAATATCTTCTGCTTCTGTTAGGTCCAGACCATTTCTGTACTTTATCATGCCCATCTTTGCATGAAATGTTCCCTTGGTATCTCTAATTTTCTTGAAGAAATCTCTAGTTTTTCCCATTCTGTTCTTTTCCTCTATTTCTTTGCATTGATTGGTGAAGAAGGCTTTCTTATCTCTTCTCGCTATTCTTTGGAATTCTTCATTCAGATGCTTATATCTTTCCTTTTCTCCTTTGCTTTTCACTTTTCTTCTTTTCACAGCTATTTGTAAGGCCTCCCTAGACAGCCATTTTGCTTTTTTGCATTTCTTTTCCATCAAGATGGTCTTAATCCCTGTCTCTCGTACAATGTCATGAATTTCACTCCATAGTTCATCAGGCACTCTATCTATCAGATCTAGGCCCTTACATCTACTTCTCACTTCTACTGTATAATCATAAAGGATTTGATTTAGGTGATATCTGATTGGTCTAGTGGTCCCTGCTTTCTTCAATTTCAGTCTGAATTTCGTAATAAAGAGTTCATGATCTGAGTCACAGTCAGCTCCTGGTCTTATTTTTGTTGACTGTATAGAGTGTCTCCATATTTGGCTGCACAGAATATAATCAGTCTGATTTCGGTGTTGACCATCTGGTGATGTCCATGTGTAGAGTTTATCTTGTGTTGTTGGAAGAGGGAGTTTATATGACCAGTGCATTTTCTTGACAAAACTCTATTGGTCTCTACCCTGCTTCATTCCACATTCTAAGGCCAAATTTGCCTGTTACTCCAGGTTTCTTGACTTCTTACTTTAGCATTCCAGTCCCCTATAATGAAAAGGACAACTTTTTGGGGTGTTAGTTCTAAAAGGTCTTGTAGGTCTTCATAGAACCATTCAATTTCAACTTCTTCAGGGTTATTGGTGGGGCATAGACTTGGATAACTGTGATATTGAATGGTTTGCCTTGGAAACAAGCAGAGATCATTCTGTCGTCTTTGAGATTGCATCCAAGTACTGCATTTTGGACTCTTTTGTTGACCATGATGGCTACTCCATTTCTTCTGAGGGATTCCTGCCCACAGTAGTAGATATAATGGTCATCTGAGTGCAGAGTACATCATGCAAAATGCTGGGATGGATGAAGCACAAGCTGAAATCAAGATTACCAGGAGAAATATCAATAACCTCAGATATGCAGATGATAATATCCTTATGGCAGAAAGTGAAGAGGAACTATAAAACCTCTTGATTAAAGTGAATGAAAAAAGTAAAAATGTTGGCTTAAAACTCGACATTCAGCATGTGGCATCCAGCTCCATCAGTTCACTTCAGTTCATTTCAGTATCTCAGTTGCCTCTGACTCTTTGCAACCCCAGGGACCCCAGCATGCCAGGCCTCCCTGTCCATCACCAACTCCTGGAGTTTACTCAAACTCATGGCCATTGAGTCAGGGATGCCACCCAACCATCTCATCCTCTGTCTCCCTCTTCTCTTCCTTCAATTGTTCCCAGCATCAGGGTCTTTTCAAATGAGTCAGCTCTTCATATCCAGTGGCCAAAGTCTTGGAGTTTCAGCTTCAGCATCAGTCCTCCAATTAATAGTCAGGACTGATTTCCTAAGGCAAATAGATGGGGGAAAAATGGGAACAGTGACAGACTTTATTTTGGGGAGCTCTAAAATCACTGTAGATGGTAACTGCAGCAATGAAATTTAGAGTCTTGCTTCTTTGAAGAAAAGCTATGGCCAATCTATATAGCATTTTGAAAAGTAGTGACATTATTTTATTGACAAAGGTTTTTCTAGTCAAAGTTATAGTTTTTCCAGTAGTCATGTATGGATGTGAGATTTGGAGCATAAAGAAAGCTGAATGTCAAAGAATTGATGCTTTTGAACTGTGGTGCTGGAGAAGATTCTTTAGCCCCTTGGACAGCAAGGAGACCCAATCAGTCAATCTTCAAGGAAGTCAGTCTGGAATATTCATTTAAAGGACTTATGCTGAAGCTGAAACTCCAATACTTGACCACCTGGTGCCAAGAACTAATTCACTGGAAAAGAATCTGATGCTGGGAAAGACTGAAGGCAGGGGAAGGAAGGGGACAACAGAGGCTGAGATGGTTGAATGGCATCACTGACTTGATGGACATGTGATAGACCAAGCTCTTGGAGTTGGTGATGGACAGAGAAGGTGATGGCACCCCACTCTAATACTCTTGCCTGGAAAATCCCATGGATGGAGAAGCCTGTGGGCTGTAGTCCATGGCGTCGCTAAGAGTCAGACAGGACTGAGCAACTTCATTTTTACTTTTCACTTTCATGCATTGGAGAAGGAAATGGCAACCCACTCCAGTACTCTTGCCTGAAGCATCCCAGGGATGGGGGAGCCTGGCGTGCTGCATTCCATGGGGTTGCAGAGTCAGACACAACTTAGCGACTGAACTGACTGTAACAGTATTAAATTCCCAAATGTAAACTAAGAGTCAGTATAAAGCCCCTGTTACATAATGAGTAACATACCAGTGAGAAAACATAGTAAGAAAAAAACAAATTAAACCCAAATGTATGATCTTGTGAAGATTAATGTTGGAATGACTGCACCAACCCCAACTGCTTGTTACCTATATACCCAGTATTTCTGTTCTCTGAGACTATGCATATGAAGTTTCACTGTGTTTATTGGCCTAGCACTGCCCGCCTTTGCAATTGGATGACTCATTTATTCTCATGGCTCAGCTCATATGACCTTTAGGGGACTCCTATTTTTATGATTCACCTCCTCTTCTCCTAACTGGAGAAACCATAACCTCTTTCTGCTCCTAGATTCCCCTACCCAATACTGTGAAGGCAGAGATCTTTCTTATTCACCTTTCTATCCTGAATATCAAACTCAGTACCAGGCACACAATTGATGCCCATATAGTGGCCCCAGAAGGAGAGAGTGAATAAATGCATAGAGGATATTTCTCCGGCATGCACTCTCAGGGTGAGATGCCATTTCAGTCTTCCCAGATCAGAGAGGAGCTTGAGACTATTGAGGGAAACTCAAAGCACACATCACACTTCCACAGTAGACATCACTCTTTTTGTTTCAGGCTTTCTTTTTTTAAGTTCACTTTGAAGCTTTGGATTTTTGTTTTCCCGATTTGAATGAAAAGAGAAGGAGAGCATATGTTGGTTCCAGTTGCCTTAATGGAATTGTATCCAGAGGCAAGACAGGCAGTGTTAGACAAGCACATCTTTTCTCTCATCTTTCAAGTGTATAGTTAAGTGATTTCACCTTTTTGTGTTAGAAATTTTAGAAGGGTAGACATGTTTTACCTTGCAGTGGTTGGAATCAAGGTGCAGAGGGATTCAAAACCAATCAATTATAACATATAAGCATGGGCATGTTAGAAATGGTGTTCATTTTCTATTTCTTTACTTCATGACCCTAGGCATAGTCAGACATTCAATACATTGTATCGCTGGTCCTTTTGAATAGAAGTGAATTAAATGAATCACATGTTCTTCCCCTACCTTGTAGAAACTGCATCAAAACTATATATATTTGAGTGTGTGTGTGTGAGTCTGTGTATGAATCAAGGAACAGCAAGTGAAAGCAAGAGAGGGTGAAAGAGAGCTTTCCTATTTTTTTTTCTAATAGAGAAACCTGACTACCAAAAAAAGATCAAATGTAGACTTAGAAGCTCTGTAGACTTGAATGCCGCCCATAGTGTCCTGTCCTTAGGCATGACTGATGAACCCAAAGTTGAAAAAATAAAAGTAGAACTTTTGAAATTTATAAAAAGACATAATTTTTGTTCATTGGAATAGTAAGCTGCAACCAGATTTGCCATAGCTATCAAAGACCCTGTGTCAAATAGAGACTTGAAGTCCAGATGCCCCTCAGACTCTTTCCTCACTTGCTGTACTGTTTGGAGTCTGTACTGTGTTACATCCCAGGGATGGGGGAGCCTGGCGTGCTGCATTCCATGGGGTTGCAGAGTCAGACACAACTTAGCGACTGAACTGACTGTAACAGTATTAAATTCCCAAATGTAAACTAAGAGTCAGTATAAAGCCCCTGTTACATAATGAGTAACATACCAGTGAGAAAACATAGTAAGAAAAAAACAAATTAAACCCAAATGTATGATCTTGTGAAGATTAATGTTGGAATGACTGCACCAACCCCAACTGCTTGTTACCTATATACCCAGTATTTCTGTTCTCTGAGACTATGCATATGAAGTTTCACTGTGTTTATTGGCCTAGCACTGCCCGCCTTTGCAATTGGATGACTCATTTATTCTCATGGCTCAGCTCATATGACCTTTAGGGGACTCCTATTTTTATGATTCACCTCCTCTTCTCCTAACTGGAGAAACCATAACCTCTTTCTGCTCCTAGATTCCCCTACCCAATACTGTGAAGGCAGAGATCTTTCTTATTCACCTTTCTATCCTGAATATCAAACTCAGTACCAGGCACACAATTGATGCCCATATAGTGGCCCCAGAAGGAGAGAGTGAATAAATGCATAGAGGATATTTCTCCGGCATGCACTCTCAGGGTGAGATGCCATTTCAGTCTTCCCAGATCAGAGAGGAGCTTGAGACTATTGAGGGAAACTCAAAGCACACATCACACTTCCACAGTAGACATCACTCTTTTTGTTTCAGGCTTTCTTTTTTTAAGTTCACTTTGAAGCTTTGGATTTTTGTTTTCCCGATTTGAATGAAAAGAGAAGGAGAGCATATGTTGGTTCCAGTTGCCTTAATGGAATTGTATCCAGAGGCAAGACAGGCAGTGTTAGACAAGCACATCTTTTCTCTCATCTTTCAAGTGTATAGTTAAGTGATTTCACCTTTTTGTGTTAGAAATTTTAGAAGGGTAGACATGTTTTACCTTGCAGTGGTGGAATCAAGGTGCAGAGGGATTCAAAACCAATCAATTATAACATATAAGCATGGGCATGTTAGAAATGGTGTTCATTTTCTATTTCTTTACTTCATGACCCTAGGCATAGTCAGACATTCAATACATTGTATCGCTGGTCCTTTTGAATAGAAGTGAATTAAATGAATCACATGTTCTTCCCCTACCTTGTAGAAACTGCATCAAAACTATATATATTTGAGTGTGTGTGTGTGAGTCTGTGTATGAATCAAGGAACAGCAAGTGAAAGCAAGAGAGGGTGAAAGAGAGCTTTCCTATTTTTTTTTCTAATAGAGAAACCTGACTACCAAAAAAAGATCAAATGTAGACTTAGAAGCTCTGTAGACTTGAATGCCGCCCATAGTGTCCTGTCCTTAGGCATGACTGATGAACCCAAAGTTGAAAAAATAAAAGTAGAACTTTTGAAATTTATAAAAAGACATAATTTTTGTTCATTGGAATAGTAAGCTGCAACCAGATTTGCCATAGCTATCAAAGACCCTGTGTCAAATAGAGACTTGAAGTCCAGATGCCCCTCAGACTCTTTCCTCACTTGCTGTACTGTTTGGAGTCTGTACTGTGTTGAATGTCTATTGGAAAGACATATAGCAGTGTATGTGCCTTGGCACATAAATCATCTTTTTCCTTTTACAAGACTAATAGACTATGAATCCTGCATTCATGAGATAATATTCTCCATCTCTAATCTCACAAACACATACCCCCAGAAAGATTGTACAAATGTGGAGGGGTAAAGAAGCAAGGGATATGGGCATGTCACAGATGAGATGAGAATGTTACCAGTGCTGTTTCTGGGGTCTTAAATATCACTAACATCACCACTCTAGCCACAGGCTTAGTTGTGGACATTGGACAGTGTCAGAGGAAGCAACCAAACCCAATGGAAAGCAGTTTTAATAATGGAGCAAAGTAATGTTGAGAGGCTCAGGGATGAATGATGCCACTTAAATGTTCAGAGTAGGAGATATTGAGCAGAAGGACTTAGTATAGAATTTGATTTAACTGTTAGGAAGAAATAGAAGAAAACCACTTTGAGTATTTATATTCTGTAAGTTAAGCTACACAAGCATCATATCAGTTCAGTTCAGTTCAGTCACTCAGCTGTGTCCGACTCTTTGTGACCCCATGAACTGCACCATGCCAGGCCTCCCTCCCTGTCCATCACCAACTCCTGGAGTACACTCAAACTCACATCCATTGAGTCGATGATGCCATCCAGCCCTATCATCCTCTGTAGTCCCCTTCTCCTCCTGCCCCCAATCCCTCCCAGCATCAGGGTTTTTTCCAATGAGTCAGGTCTTCGCCTCAGGTGGTCAAAGTATTGGAGTCTCAGCCTCAGCATCAGTCCTTCCAATGAACACCCAGGACTGATCTCCTTTAGGATGGATTGGTTGGATCTCCTTGCAGTCCAAGGAACTCTCAAGAATCTTCTGCACCACAGTTCAAAAGCATCAATCCTTCGTCGCTCAACTTTCTTCACAGTCCAATTCTCACTTCCATACATGACCACTGGAAAACCATAGCCTTGACTATGGTTGGACCTTTGTTGGCAAAGTAATATCTTTGTTTTTGAATATGCTATCTAAGTTGGTCATAAGTTTCCTTCCAAGTAGTAAGCATCTTTGAATTTCATGGCTGCAGTCATCATCTTCAGTGATTTTGGAGCCCCCCAAAATAGAGTCTGACACTGTTTCCACTGTTTCCCCCATCTATTTCTCATGAAGTGATGAGACCAGATGCCATGATCTTCGTTTTCTGAATGTTGAGCTTTAAGCCAACTTTTTCACTCTCCTCTTTCACTTTCATCAAGAGGCTTTTTAGTTCCTCTTCACTTTCTGCCATAAAATGGTGTCATCTGCATATCTAAGGTTATTGTTATTTGTCCCAACAAGCATCATATAAGTGTACTCTATTTATTTAAATTCTTTGGAAATTTTTAACTTTTTTGTTTCTTAAATATTGAACATATATTTTTATTTGTTTGCCATTGTTGTTGATAGCTCAGTTGAAAATATGGTTGTAATAGATGTAGCCAACTCTAATTAGCTATTTAATTTTGGTAAACTCTGAGGTTCTACCTTTCTGAGCCTCAGTTGTACTAAAGATTGAGTGAGATTTTTTTTAAAACACTCAATTGAATAATAGACATATAAAAGTGCTTAATAAAGAGTTAATTATGAAAAATAAAACTTTCTGATAAATCTTTAAACAAAAGGATAATATTAGAAGACTATCATCACTATTATAATAATCTATATAAACCTTGTCACAACTCCTGCAAATTCCAGTACTTGAAGCAGAATTAGGTTATTTAGAAATTCATCAAATTCTATTTATTTTTTGATGTACAAAATGCCGAAAATAATATCAATAATATATCGGTATCTGTTCCTCTATATGATGCTTCCTTTCTATGGCTACTCCAAGGACTATGTCGTAAATAAAAAGAAAGCTGTTTCAAAGAGTTTAAATATTATAAAATTTGGGTAGAAAAACAAAATTACTAAGAAAGTGGATCTGATATGAAGCCATCCTTTTTGTGATCTCTTTCAAGAGGAAAACTAATTATTTAACTGATCCTTTGTATTTAAGCCTTATATTTGGATACCAGTGTGCTCTTAATTGACTTCCTAGATGGCTAGGTGGTAAAGAATCTGCCTACCAAGGAAGAAATGTGGGTTTGATCCCTGGGTCTGGAAGAGATCCCCTGGAGAAGGAAATGGCAGCCCATTCCAGTATTCTTACCTGGAAAATTCCATGGACAGAGGAACCTGGTGGCTATAGTCCATTGTTATTGTGTTCAATTCTGTTGGCTCTTTGCAACCCCATGCATTACCCTATGCCAGGCTTCCCTGTCCTTCACTAATCTCCTGGAGTTTGCTACAGTCCACAGAGTCACAAAGAGTTGAACATGACTTAGCGAATAAACAACTAAAAATGTGTTCTTAATTATATGAGACTCTTTCAGATCACTGACCCCAAAATCAGTCTCTCTTAGATTCCTTTTGATTTCACATTCTCTATAAACTAGTGTATCTATTTTAGTAACTGTTCTTTCATCATAATTTAGGTTATATGGGGAGATGTTTTCCAATTCCAGATGTTGGACTGTGTTTTATAGTATAATTTCATAGTTTCCACTACTACTACAGCTTGAAAATATGGTCTAGATTCTTTACTTTTAAAAATTTTCACCTATAAATTATTAATTGAAGGAATTATGATATCAACACCTTGTGGATGATAACCCTACATGCTTTTAGCCTCGTGGCATTGTCAGCATGATGAGTATGATAGAAACCTCTTGCCAGTCCCATGAGACAGCTTTTGAAAGCTGTCAGGCTAAATGCAGGAAATTATTTTGTTTGCTGTATGAAACTCCCACAAATGCTGACTGTGCATTGGCAGTTTAGTGTGTGCTGGCATTGGTCTTCCCTCCTGGGTGCAATGTTTTGAGCATTGCTGCCATTTAAATTCTTGAAATGGAATGGATCAGTTCCAAGTAGCATGATTACAGGCAGTGCAAGTTTATTATAGAGACTGGGGTTTGCCCTCAGTCCTCAAAGAACTTACCTAAGTCTTAAGCAATCTTCATTTGCACATGAGAGAATGATGTCTGTAGTATCCATTTATGCTGATAGTACTGTAATAGCAAGAGGCAAAAGGCAACAGCATGTATGCAAAAGGCATGATTTAAACTTCCCAAATGAAGCTTAACATGATATTGCTAACAAAATTAGACAAAACCAGAAAACTTTTTTCTTAACATGGTCATGTTTAAGCAATATGATATTAAGAGTTTTGCATGCATTTGATATATCTCTATTGTATGAAGTGATCGTGTGTCTTGCTCACATTTTAAAAAGGCCATATTGAGATGCTTTATACTGGCACAAGATGGCACTTTAACTTCAGAGATCCAGCATGATTTCTATGAGCTCTCTCATTGCAAATGGAAAACATGCTTGTAGCTCATTCTCTGAAGCAAAAATCAGAACTAGAAACAGGCAAAGAAAAGCAGAGAGTAGTTTTCCAACGGAGGAGTTGTTTGTAATATGATGCAACTGAGTGTGTGTTGCAGGAAATGCATTCAGGGCAGGGCAACTGGGGCAAGGATATTTTGTTTAATGAGTCTGAAAAATGAAAGGTAAGTTAATGTTATCTTATGTATAAAAGAAGAGTACTCCCAGATTTTTTTTTCTCATCAATACAATCTTCTTGAAAATGTCTAATATGTTTTATTGAGAATCCAAAAATCCAATTTTTATGTTTGTATTTTAGTATCCAATCAGTTATTTGTAGTCTTACTGTGGCCACTACTGCTATTGCTACTCTGGGGTGTGTGTATGTGTGTGTGTGTGTGTGTGTGTGTGTGTGTGTGTTTTCTTTTTATAAGGAGAGACAATTTTGACTCCTAGTTGACTCCTCTGGGAATTCACTGTTCTCATTTGTATGCATGTAAAGTTTCTGTATCAATGCAACCTATTACTAGATATCTTTATTGTCTAATACTATTTAGGCATCCTCTTGAGAAGCAGCATAGATTGGTGCTGAATTGAAGATGCAGAAGCCTGTCAGAGTCACTGTTGCACTTCTCCCTTTCATAGTTGGCAGAAAGCATTGCAGGCTCAAGATTTTCCTTGTTCTTCATTTCACAGTATGATTTCAGATGTGATACGTAAAATGGAGGGGGGAGCAAATTTATCCTATTCCTATGTCCAATAGTCTCCATTACAAATTATCTAGCATTTAAAAAGGAAATGGTAAGATAAGTAAAAAATCCTAGAATAATCAGGATTTTAATAAAATCTGTTCATATTTTTGTTTCATTGTTTTTAAGAAATACAACAAACAGAAGTGCATTAGTATCACAAATTAGAATTATTGAAAGTCATATAACAGCCCCCACAAAGTAGCACCATCTTCTATTTGCATAATATATAAAAGTTTACTGATCATTTTCCTGTGTATCTTTTTTTAGCTTCACATTTTTAGATTATTGATCACAAATTTCAACAACTGAATTCACTCTTGCAAATTCAAGCAGTTTTTTTTTTTTTAATGGTTTTATGTCACGTTGTTTGATAACACACAGACCCTGCAATAGCTGAGGGAACCAGACTGGGATGTTACCCTCAGGATAAAGTCCTCAGCAGCAGTGCCCACCACACCACAGGGCTGTCAAAAGCTGCTTAGATACAGGGGGGCTACTCTGGAAGAAGCAGATACTTTTGGACACTGCTTGCACAGAGGATGTTTTATCCACACAGCTATTACCTCTTCTTGCTTCATCCTGCATCCTCATTTCAAAAAGTCAGCTGATACTGGTAAAAGTCAGATTATGTGACTGTGACCTAGTCACAACAGAATCGGAAATACAGTGGTTTCTTTCTCATCTGGAAAACTGGGTACACAGTACGAGAGCTGCACACATTGTAGCAAGATGATTCAATGGATTTGGGACAGGTGTAAATTCTAGGTGGTTAGACAAGGCTTTTATTATTCTGTTGCTTCAGAAGGAAGTAATTGGAACTCAGATTTTGGGGGTCAGTTCTCATAAAGAACACCAGATTAGTACTGTAATTGTTAATATATTCAAAATTATAATTTTTAATATTTAAATTATCTGTATAGTTAAGATCTCTGGGGGAGCCTATTACTGAGCTTATTTCTATGTATTAGAAATACTCATTTTAAAATGGGAAAACTGTTTCATTTTAGTAGAGATGTGCTCATTATGTATCCCTAAGGCTAGAAAAATTTCTGGCATGGAGGCAAAATCAGTTGGCTCTAGCACCAGCAAAAAATAATAAAAAAAAATCAAACTTCTTGCCAAGATATTGGCCCTGGTGTTTCTGGAGGAAGTTTTATTTTGGGAAAATAATTATTTGATGTTACATTTTGTATAGAGAAAAATACAATAGCCTAAAGTATGGCACAATTAAAATTCAAATGTTCTCCAGTGCTACTTATGAATTTTGCTTATTGTATACAAATCTTAAGTTGTTGCAAACATCCTTCATGATTTCTTCTGTACTCCTGCACAGGAATGCTTACTCTTGTCTTTCCTTCCCTGCCTGGTCTGTGTCTGTGACATCAATGTATTTTCTATTGCATTGTTTTATAGTCTCCCTGTGGTGGTTTCTATTGGCTAGTATGAAGAGCAGCCTGGGAGTTACTCCTTGAATATGGTCAGTCATTGTACCTTCAGTAAGCTATATACTTCAATGGAGTATATGTCAGCATTCTTTGCAGACACTTCTACCTCTGTTTTTTCCTTGATGAAGGTGAAGTCATTTCAGTCATGTCTGACTCTTTGAAACTTTATGGACCTTGGCCCACCAGGTCCTTTTGTCCATGGGATTCTCCAGGCAAGAATTACTTGAGTGGATTGCTGTTCCGTCTTCTAGGGGTTCCTTCCAACCCAGGGATCAAACTCGCTTCTGTTATGTCTCCTGCTTTAGCAGCCTAGTTCTTTACCACTAGCACCACCAGGGGAGCCCAGTATTTGTACCTTAAATATTGAATTTTTATGATTGGCAGGAACCCAGTGCAACAAATTTATGCCAACAGGAAGTGTTTTGATTCATGAATATAGGGAGAATGTGAGAGTAGCTCTCAGTAAATGAAGAGCCTCAAGGGTTTGAACATGGGTCTCAGGGCTACCATAAATCTTTCTAGTCTCCTCTTGAGTTAATTTTGTGTATAGCCACATGGCAGAAAAAGTGAAAATTGGCAGTCCCAGCCTCATATCACTCAAGTAAGTGATCCTAGAAGAAAAAGAGTGTCTAATTCCTGAAAGGTAGATTACTACCCTCAGAGCACAATGTTCTCAAACACACTTGGGTTGCTTGGCAGTGGATCAACAATTGACAATAGTCTCGGGTATTAGGATTTTCTGAGTCTGTATCAAATGACCACTCCTTTAAATCATTCCTGGGAAAACAAATCTTGTGACTGACAATCCTACTAGGACAACAAAAATTGGAGGGAATCTTCCTGAAATATAGGACTATTGTTCAGAATACAAATAGGTTGAGTATACTACTGAGTTACCCAGTAGTCTGCTGGGTACCTTCTTATTCTGTAGAGTCTGGCAAGATTCCTCATACAATAAGTACCATGCTACACAGTTTCTAGTGAATTCCAGCTTTCACCGGTCTAGGACAGCAAACAATATAATAAAAAATAAAGCACATTTCAATAGCTTCAAACCTTTGCCTGTCAGCTCAGAAAGTATTTTTCCCCCATTGCTTGTTCAGAAAAAGTGTATAAAGGTCAGAGAGAAGCCCTGTAGGTTACAGTAATTGAATGCTCAGTAGATCGAAAGAAACATCAGAAGTCATAAGAATTGCTTCTATTTCTGCTTAATTTCTCTAATGACTGTCTCCATGAATTTAAAAGAAGTTTAGACAAACATTTTACATTTATTTGTTATTTTTAATTGCAGGAAAATTGCTTTACAATGTTGTCTTGGAAGGCTCAAGAGAAAGGGTGATATATGTATAATTATGGCTGAATTGTGTTATAGAGAAAAACTCTTCATTCAGATGCTGTATCTTTTCTTTTCTCCTTTGCTTTTCACTTCTTTTTGTTTCACAGCTATTTGTAAGGCCTCCCCAGACAGCCATTTTGCTTTTTTGCATTTATTTTCCATGGGGATGGTCTTGATCCCTGTCTCCTGTACAATGTTACTAACCTTCGTCCATAGTTCATTAGGCACTCTATCAGATTTAGCCTCTTAGTCTATTTCTCAGTTTCACTGTATAATCTTTAGGGATTTGATTTAGGTCATACCTGAATGGTCTAGTGGTTTTCCCTACTTTCTTCAATTTACGTCTGAATTTGGCAATAAGGAGTTCACGATCTGAGCCACAGTCAGCTCCCGGCCTTGTTTTTGCTGACTGTATAGAGCTTCTCCATCTTTGGCTGCAAAAAATATAATCAGTCTAATTTTGGTGTTGACCATCTGGTGATGTCCATGTGTAGAGTCTTCTCTTGTATTGTTGGAAGAGTGTGTTTGCTATGACTAGTGCATTCTTTTGGCGAAATTCTCTTAGTCTTTGCCTTGCTTTATTCCATACTCCAAGGCCAAATTTGCCTGTTGACCCAGATGTTTCTCACTTCCTACTTTTAAATTCCAGTCCTCTATAATGAAAATGACATCTTTTAGGGGTGTTAGTTCTAAAAGGTCTTGTAGGTCTTACAGAATTGTTCAACGTCAGCTTCTTCAGCATTACTCGTTGGGACATAGGCTTGCATTACCATGATATTGAATGGTTTGCCTTGGAAATGAACAGAGATCATTCTGTCGTTTTTGAGATTGCATCCAAGTCCTGCATTTCTGAGTCTTTTGTTGACTATGATGGCTCTTCCACTACTTCTAAGGGATTCCTGCCCACAGTAGTAGATATAATGGTCATGTGAGTTAAATTCACCCATTTCAGTCCATTTTAGTTTGCTGATTCCTAGAATGTCAACGTTCACTCTTGCCATCTCCTGTTTGTCCACTTCCAATTTGCCTTGATTCATGGACCTACACTGTATAATCTTTAGGGATTTGATTTAGGTCATACCTGAATGGTCTAGTGGTTTTCCCTACTTTCTTCAATTTAAGTCTGAATTTGGCAATAAGGAGTTCACGATCTGAGCCACAGTCAGCTCCCGGCCTTGTTTTTGCTGACTGTATAGAGCTTCTCCATCTTTGGCTGCAAAAAATATAATCAGTCTAATTTTGGTGTTGACCATCTGGTGATGTCCATGTGTAGAGTCTTCTCTTGTATTGTTGGAAGAGTGTGTTTGCTATGACTAGTGCATTCTTTTGGCGAAATTCTCTTAGTCTTTGCCTTGCTTTATTCCATACTCCAAGGCCAAATTTGCCTGTTGACCCAGATGTTTCTCACTTCCTACTTTTAAATTCCAGTCCTCTATAATGAAAATGACATCTTTTAGGGGTGTTAGTTCTAAAAGGTCTTGTAGGTCTTACAGAATTGTTCAACGTCAGCTTCTTCAGCATTACTCGTTGGGACATAGGCTTGCATTACCATGATATTGAATGGTTTGCCTTGGAAATGAACAGAGATCATTCTGTCGTTTTTGAGATTGCATCCAAGTCCTGCATTTCTGAGTCTTTTGTTGACTATGATGGCTCTTCCACTACTTCTAAGGGATTCCTGCCCACAGTAGTAGATATAATGGTCATGTGAGTTAAATTCACCCATTTCAGTCCATTTTAGTTTGCTGATTCCTAGAATGTCAACGTTCACTCTTGCCATCTCCTGTTTGTCCACTTCCAATTTGCCTTGATTCATGGACCTGACATTCCAGGTTCCTATGCAATATTTCTCTTTACAGCATCGAACCTTGCTTCTATCACCAGTCACATCCACAACTAGGTATTGTTTTTGCTTTGGCTCCATCTCTTCATTCTTTCTGGAGTTATTTCTCCACTGATCTCCTGTAGCATATCGTGCACTTACCGACCTGGGGAGTTCCTCTTTCAATATCATTTTTCCTTTTCATACTGTTCATGGGGTACTCAAGGCAAGAATACTGAAATGGTTTGCCTTTCCTTTCTCCAATGAACCAGATTCTGTCATATTATGTCACATTCTGTCTCTCCACCATGACCCATCTGTCTTGTGTTGCCCCACATGACATGGCTTAGTTTTATTGAGTTATACAAGGCTGTGGTGATCTTCAAATCACTGCAAATGGTGATTGCAGCCATGAAATTAAAAGATGGTTACTCCTTGGAAGGAAAGTTATGACCAATTTAGATAGCATATTCTAAAGCAGAGACATTACTTTGCCAATAAAGGTCCATCTAATCAAGGCTATGTTTTTTTTCCATTAGTCATGTATGGATGTGAGAGTTGGACTGTGAAGAAAGCTGAGTGCTGAAGAATTGATGCTTTTAAACTTTTGTGTTGTTGAATATTCTTGAGAGTCCCTTGGACTGCAAGGAGATCCAACCAGTCCATCCTAAAGGAGATCAGTCCTGGGTGTTTATTGGAAGGACTGATGCTGAAGCTGAAACTCCAATACCTTTGGCCATCTGATGCTAAGAGTTGACTCATTGGAAAAGACCCTGATGCTGGGAGGGATTGGGGGAAGGAGAAGAAGGGGATGATAGAGTATGAGATGGTTAGATGGCATCACTGACTCAATGGACACGTGTTTGGGTGAACTCTGGGAGTTGGTGATGATGACAGAGAGGCCTGGCATACTGTGATTCATGGGGTCGCAAAGAGTCAGATACGACTTAGTGAACTGAGCTGAACTGAACTGAACTGAGAGATAAACATTTTATAGTTTTCTTTCTCACAAACGCAAGATTATATCATGTCTCCTCTATGCTCCTGGGGCTTCCCTGCTGGATCAGATGGTAAAGAATCTGCCTTCAATGCAAGAGACTCAAGTTCAGTCCCTGGGTTGGGAAGATCACCTGGAGAAGGGAATGGCAACCCACTTCAGTACTCTTGTCTGTGAAATTCCATGGACATAGGAGCCTGGCAGGCTATAGTTCATGGGGTTGCAAAGAGTAAGACACCACTAAGCAACTAATACTTCCACTTTTTTAAATTTCACTTTATCTATACTATCTGTGTATGTGTGTGTGTGTGTGCACATAGTCAGTAAGGTCTGACTCTTACAAAGCCTTATACTCCCAGAGTATCACTTTAATTATTACATTGAGGAAGATGGAGAGAACTTAATAGTCCTTAGTATTCATTATGATGTTTAGCACCTCCCTCTTCTCACCTATATAACTGATGAAAATAAGCATTAAGTAAAACAAAGACCCCAAAATGAAGTTGAAAAATAAATCATCATATCATTCTCCCCTATAGGTAATAGTGTGAAAAGAGATTTCCCATGAATGTATTTATTAGATATGGTGTTCTATAATGCAGTGACAGTGGAAGAAATTATTAATGAACACTCTCTAAAACCTAGATGTATAGAGTTACCATAAAACTTCATTTAAGAATATCCTCAAGAGCAGTCTCAATGACTCTATATGTTGAATGGAAAGACCCCATCTGTTCAACATGACTAAGTTTCGGTTTGTTTCAGTCTACTATTTGACTTGAAGATTATAGGGAGTCTCAGATTATTTAGGGGTAAAGTCTTTGAATTTCATCTTTGGAATTTTTATAGAGAACTGGTCAAGAGAGTAAAAATGCCCTTCTTATACCCATTTGGGCTTCCCTTGTGGTTCAGCTGGTAAAAAATCTACATGCTGTGCAGGAGACCTGGGTTTGATCCCTGGGTTGGGAATATCCCCTCAAGAAAGGAATGGCTTCCCACTCTAGTATTCTGGCTTGGAGAGATCCATGGACTGTATAGTCTATGGGGGTCACAAAGAGTCAGACACAACTGAGCAACTTTCACTTCAAATACATTTACTAGACAAAATCTTAACAGCTCATCTTCACTCTACACAGCCATTTAGACACTTGTCCCAGTCTCAAGATATTCCAAAACATTGGTGTTCAGTGGCTGGTTAACATTTGACAAATATCTGCTTTGATCGTGATTGAATCTAATCACTTCTGTTCATAAAAGGAACACATAATTCAATAATTAATGAGATTCAGAGTTAAGTACTGTGTTGGTCAAAAAGCTCATTTAAGTTTATCCATAAAATCTTATGGAAAAGCTTGTATGAACTTTTTTGCCAGACCAGTATGATCTGTGATCATTTCATTCCTTGTTAACATGCTATATAATCTTATAGTAACATTTACAAATTCTTGTTCTCTTTACTTGTATGTTTATCTGTCACTCTAACTTACATATTAAAACATTTTTTAAAGTAGCATGTGTATTTCTTAGAAGATCAATACTTAGAGTTTGTATGAAAAATTCAAAGATTATATAAAAAAAAATTTGTTTTTCTGTCACTCAGTCATGTCTGACTCTTTGTGACCCCATGGACTGCAGCATGCCAAGACTCCCTGTCCTTTACCGAACTTAAGAGCAAGCTACTGCACCTTGTTCACCATTAAATTCTTATCACTTAGGATACTATCTAGACCATAAATGAGTAGGATTTTAGTAAATGTTTACTGAATGAACAAATTACTTATTTTTATCATGAATAAGATCATGAGCATACTCAAATTCAGGGGTAGTGACTTGTGTCTCTGTAGTCTTTAGCAGAATACCACGGATGTAATCTCTTAAGTAGGCTGACTTATATAACTTTATATGACTCTCAAATGAGTTGTAATAATCTTTTTGTGTGTGTTAAGTCACTTCAGTCATATCTACCTCTTTGTGACCCCATCAAATGCAGCCCACCAGGCTCCTCTGTTCATGGGATTCTCCAGTCAAAAATATTGGAGTAGGTTGCCATTTCCTTCTCCAGGGGATCTTCCTAACTCAGGGATAAAAGCCATGTCTTTTAGGTCTCCTTATTTGACAGTCAGATTCTTTACCACTAGCACCACTTGGAAAGCCCTTGTAATGATTGTTAGGGAGTCTCAAAAACATTCTAGTTTTCCTTCTTCAAGATGCATAGTAGAATTCATTTTTCTGGCCCCTTAGAATATTCATAAGAACATGAGACTTGTTTTGCAATAAAAGATAAATATCAATGATATGTGTTATTTCCAAATGGTGGCATTAATAGTGCAAGCTTGATTTACCACGCTGTTTTCCAAGTTAAAATGAACTTTATTATAGAAGCAATAAAAATGAGATAAATCACTAAAGAATATTGATAGACATAAGAGATTCAATTATGAGTCAGACTTAGAGAAACAGACTTTTCAGACACAGTATTTATTAAACTCAAAATCACAGTTTGAAGTTGCTAATAGACTTTGTTATTTTTGTCTTCAGCATGGATGTGAAAGGCGCTCAGTCATATCTGACTCTTTGTGACCCCATGGGTATAGTCCATGGAATTCTCTAGGCCAGAATACTGGAGTAGGTAGCCTTTCCTTTCTGCAGGGGTTCGTATCAACCCAGAGATTGAACCCAGGTCTCCCGCATTGCGGGCAGATTCTTTAGCAGCTGAGCCACAAGAAAAGTCCAAGAATACTGGAGTGTGTAGCCTATCCCTTCTCCGGAGATCTTCCCAACCCAGGAATCAAACTGGGATCTCCTGCATTGCAGGCAGATTCTTTATCAACTGAGCTATCAGTTCAGACATGCTGCTGCTGCTGCTGCTAAGTCGCTTCAGTCGTGTCCGACTCTTTGCAACCCCATAGACAGCAGCCCACTAGGCTCCCACATCCCTGGGATTCTCCAGGCAAGAACACTGGAGTGGGTTGCCATTTCCTTCTCCAATGCATGAAAATGAAAAGTGAAAGTGAAGTCAATCGTGTCTGACTCTTAGTGACCTTATCTATGGACTACAGCGTGCCAGGCTCCTCCACCCATGGGATTTTCCAGGCAAGAGTACCGGAGTGGGTTGCCATTGCCTTCTCTGCAATTCAGACATGAGGACTTACTTTTTCTAAGGTCGCAGCAGCTTTTTTTTCAAACTGTTAAGTATTATGTTTACCATTTTAGAGTAACCTAAATTGTTTGCAGATTATAGATGACTATTTCATTATTTATAACATTTACATTAGCCATCATTTATAAAAGCCTGGACTCTTGCTATATAATTCCTTAAATTTATAGCTTGCTTTGCATATTTTTTTTGTCTTTTGTTGCTTCTTTTTTATCAAAAGAGAACAGGAAAAAACTTTTCTTAATCAGGATTCTTCTTCAATTCTATGATCTTCAACCTTTAATAAGAAAAGAATTATCTGTACAAGTTTAAGCATAGGTAATTTCTGTTAATATATCTTTTCATTAAGCTCTCTCCTAGTGACACTTTACTAATAAGTAATGTGTTGTCATATAATGAAAAGAAGTGAAAGTCACTCAGTCGTGTCTGACTGTTTGTGACCCATGGGCTGTAGCCTACCAGGCTCCTCTGTCCATAGAATTCTCCAGGCAAGAGCCCACTGGAGTGAGTTGCCATTTCCTTCTCCAGGGGCTCTTCCCAACCTAGAGACTGAACCTAGGTCTCCTGCATTGTAGGCAGACTCTTTACCAACTGAACCACCAGGGAAGCCCATTGTCATATAATGTATTCTTTAAAAATGAAGCCTGGTGATGTTCAATCTACTTATTTTTAAAACTTATGATAGTATACTTAAGAAAAGATTGTCGTAAAACCTGTAAACTCATTCACCTTCATGTGGATCTGTAGAAAATCTCTGTGATATCAGGATTTTTAAAACAATTTCTTGCTCATATATAGTTATAACATTTTTCTTCCCATGTTAATTTTATGTCCCTTATTAGAGACATCTAGAAGAGACTACTTTCTATATAATTTATATAAACTGTATAATTTATTTTCATCAACTATATATGTGTGTATTTATCTGTGTGCATGAGTGAGTGAAAAAAAAAACATAAAAAATTGTTTCTCTCTGGCATATATGAATTTAGTTTATTTACTTTGCCAAGGCTCCTTGATAATAAACCTCTGTTCCAATTCTGCCATAAACTTTAGTTTCTGTCTCCCTAACAAGTCATACAGCCTAAAAATTGGGACATAGTTTTAGCTGTTAACTTTTAAAATGTTAATTTGAGTCTTCAGATGACAATAGAGCTCTTAGAGCAGAATTACAAAATGCTTTGGAGAATGATTAAGGACTGATCACTTTTAACATGTTTTGTTGATTGGTCCCCAAGTTTATTTCCAGGTTTCATGATACACACAGAGGCCTCATAAGACACAGTGGGCAATCATACTCATGGCTAAACCTTATTACAGTGAAAAGACACAATGGAAAAAAGACAGCAAGAGAAAAAGGTACATAGGGCAAAGTTCTTGAGAAACCTGGAACAAACTGTCAAAAGTCCTTTCCCAGTGGAGTCACACAGGATGTGCTTACCTCCATGAACAGGCTGTGACAACACATATGAAGTGTTTTTGTTTGCTTTATTTGGCTGTGTTGGGTTTGTTGCAGCCTGCAAGATCATGGAGGCACACAGTCTTCTCTAGTTGTGGCATGCAGGCTTAGTTGCCTCCTGACATGTGGGATCTTAATTCCTGTACCAGGGATCAAACTGCATTATTTGCATTGGAAGAGAGATTCTTAACCACTGGACCAAAGGGGAAGTCTCATATGAACTGTTTTCTACCAGAGAAGCTCATTAGAGAATGAGTTCTGAAAGTTTTATTGGGTAGAGTAGACCCAAAAATAAAATTTTGGCCTATCACCTACCAAAATTTCAGACTCTTAGAAGGAAATTAAGTGCCAGTATGAATCACAGTTTATAGAGTTTACACACAGTGAGACCCTCATTTACAGAAAGTTTCAGTTCAGTGTGGGTTACTGTTTAC
This sequence comes from Madoqua kirkii, assembly GCA_006408675.1. Classification (NCBI taxonomy): domain Eukaryota; kingdom Metazoa; phylum Chordata; class Mammalia; order Artiodactyla; family Bovidae; genus Madoqua; species Madoqua kirkii. The sequence goes on along the minus strand of SJYC01106931.1, from coordinate 2,158 downwards.
CAGTTAAGTTCTCAGACACAAGCCAAGGGCCAACCCTTGAAGCAGGCTTTTGACAAGAGCAGTCTCAGGCCTGTGTGTCAACTGTTTTCCATAAACACATTGTGTCCCTTTCCCTGCTGTCACTCTCTTGATTTGTTTCCTGCTATGTTTGAATCTATGAGTTGTCCTAAATTACTTTTCTAATTTGCCACGTTCAATTATTTTTTGTTCTTAAAAGATACCTTCTGGATACGGAGTTTCTTTTCTTTCTTTTCTTCTTCTTCTTTTTCTTTTTTTTTGCTTTTTCTTTGGGCAGAGCCATGGGACTTTTTAAAAAATATTTATTTATTTGGCTGCATTGGGTCTTAGTTGCAATACATAGGATCTTTATGCAGCATCTTTAGTTGTGGCATGTGGTATCTAGTTCCCTGACTGGGGATCACACTTAGGCTCCCTGCATTGAGAGTGCAGATCACCAGAGGAGTCCCCAGAGTTTCTTTATTTGGGTAATAAAAATGTTATGAAATTATTGGTGCTAGCTGCACAACTTTATAAATATCCTAAAACTCATTGAGTCGTACATCTTATAAAGGTTAATTTTATGTTGGTTGACTTGCATCTTAAACAATTCCTTGAAGACAACTTTACCTTCAGATCTATTTAAAAAGTTTTCTTGTTTGGATGGTTGTTAGAGCAATGCTTTTTTAAAACACCATTAAGACTTTAGTTTGCCTAGTTCCAGACTAAATGTTTTTCAGTCCAAGACATTTCAGAGTGAAACATGGCCATAAAACCTTGATAGAAGAAGTATCTTCTGTTTGGCATGTACTTTATGCTTCACAAAGGAAGTGTATATACATTATTTAACTTCATCCCCCTCAACCACTCTGTTCATTATTCAATTGGAGAATCATAATATGATAACCCTTTAGTACTGCAACAGTTTATTCAAAGAGCATAACTAGAATTTGTCACTTAAAGAGGTCTTCAGAGTCTGATGTCAAGACAGGTGTGCAACTTTGTACAGATTTGTGTGAATTACTTTGAAAAAGCAGTTCAACATTCTCCTAGGTGAGTACAAGGACTAGGTTGTCTAGGCTGGTGAAAATGACACTATCTCTGTCATTGTTTTGGTTATTAGCTACTGTAATGATAAATCACCCCCCAAAAATTAATGACTTAAAATAACCATCTGTTATGTTAGCTTGTAATTTTTGTGGGTCAGGCATTTGGAAAGGGCTTGACTGGGTGACACTTCTGCTCCACATGGCATGACAGAATGAACTGAATGCTATTCAGCTGACAGCTGGGCTATTCTGGAAGGTTCCTATCAGTTTCACTCAAATGCCTGGCATCTTGGTGGGGAAAGAACAAAGACTGGATTCATTTGAGGCCTTCTTCTTCATGTGGTCTCAGGACCTCTCCATCAGGGTGGATAGACTTTATGCGTTAGTTTAAAACTCCTAAAGAACAAAACAGAAGCTGTCAGTCCACTTAAAAGCCTGGACCAAGAGATTAATTAGTGTTGTTGGGATTGTGCTGTACCAGCTAAAACAGTCCCAGTCAGCCTAGACTTAAGAGGAGAGGACAGTCATGACCTTGCAATGCAGAGGGTCAGAGAATGTGTAGTCATGTTAAACCCACTACAGTTATTCACAGCTGATTTTGTGTCTTTGATTATGCTTACATTTTGGGTTGAAACTTAATGTCCCCTTCTAGTTCCTCAAGCATTCAAAAGCAGGATGAAATTTGATAGCCTAGGACTTTTCTAGCATATCCTTGGTAAATAACAGCATAAACTGGCCAAAAAAATGCCCCTGCACAATAGCTTTAAAAAAAACCTTTCAGACTATGCACTGCTATCCTTTGTTGTTTCAACTAAACAATTCTTACTAAGAATTCATGCCAATACTTAGTTAAACTTTACAATAAAAAAAACTAGTGAATTTTTGTTTATGCCTAGGTTAAATATTAGACAGTTATCAAAGATCAGGTAAAATATACCTATTGTATCCAGGAGTTGCTCTCTCTGTAGTGAGTAAGGAATTACTTTAACACATGACCTCTTTGGAGCCATATAGAATTGATATGATAAAGGATGAATATATTTTAAAGATGTGAGAAAAATAAAGGGTAGAGTTTAAAATCCATTAAAACAAGGTTAAAAAGAGAGAAAAGA
>SJYC01106929.1:0-11928 GCA_006408675.1 Madoqua kirkii | reverse complement strand
TATGGATATGAGATTTGGACTGTGAAGAAAACTGAGCACCTAAGAATTGATGCTTTTGAACTGTGGTGTTGGAGAAGACTCTTGAGAGTTTCTTGGACTGCAAGGAGATCCAACCAGTCCATTCTAAAGGAGATCAGTCCTGGGTATTCTTTGGAAGGGGTGATCCTGAAGCTGAAACTCCAGTACCTTGGCCAACTCATGTGACGTATTGACACACTTTAAAAGAGTCTGAGGCTGGGAGGGATTGGGGGCAGGAGGAGAAGGGTTCGACAGAGGATGAGATGCCTGGATGACATCAGCTACTGGATGGGCATGAGCTTGAGTGAACTCTGGGACCTGGTGGTGGACAGGGAGACCTGGTGTGCTGCAATTTATGGGGTCACAAAGAGGTAGACACGACTGAGCTACTGAACTAAACTGGGTCTTTTCAAATGAGTCAGCTGTTTGCATCAAGTGGGAAAAACATTGGAGCTTCAGTATTAGTCCTTCCAATGTATATTCACGATTGTTTTCATTTAGGATTGACTGTTTTGATCTCCTTGCTGCCCCCAGAACTATCGAGAGTCTTTTCCAGCAGCATAATTCAAAAGCATCAATTCTATGGCTCTCAATTTTCTTTACGGTCTGACTCTCACATCCATACATAATTACTGAAAAACAATAGCATAGCTTTAACTGTATAGCCCTATGTCAGCAAGGAGATGTCTCTGCTTTTTAACAAGCTGTCTAGGTTCAAGATTATGTGACAATCTAAATGGGAAAAGAATTTGAAAAGGAATAGAGCCATGTGTATATATAGTTGAATGACTTCTCTATTTACCTGAAACTTTCACAACATTGTTAACTATATTCCAATATAAATAAAAAGTTAAGAAAAAACTACGAAGTTGGGTAAGAGAAGGGAGAGAAGTCCCTAATGCTAGGAAAGATTGAAGACAAAAGGAAAAGAGGACATCAAAGGACGAGATGGTTGGACGGCATCACTGATGCAATGAACATGAACTTGGACAAACTCTGGGAGATGCTGAGGGACAGGGAGGCCTGGAGTGCTACAATCCATGGGGTCATGAATAATTGGACACAACTAGGAGACTGCACAACAACTAGGGAAGGTGAACTAGAAGTACTTGCTAATATTACAAATCATGGATTCCTGGCCTTCTAGGTGACAATGCCAAGGCCTGAGTCACATACGGTTGTTTCTCAACCTCTTTGTAGAGCTTTGTGTCTCCAACCCAGGCTTCCTGAATTCTGGTGAGTTGATTGTCTGGTCACTTTTATATCTGTGACGGACTTAAGATTAAAAAGAAAATTACATCATTGGTTGAAACCACAAATAAAATATTATTTTTAATGGAGAAAGCTTTTCCAAGATATAACATTTGATTACAGTAGAGAAGTTTTAGAAGGCTGCTGTTTATTTCTTTGTCCAGTTCCTATGCCTTTTCTTTTTATTCTATCAGTATACTCATTCCTGTGATAAATGGCTTTCTAGTAATCCATGTTCATTTAGAAAATATTCAAACATTGCTATTAAAATATCACAGGCATTATGGTCCTCTGTCAAGAGTTAATTTCAAAGACATTTTTAAGGTCAACACAGCTGTTAAACTGTTTAAATAACCATCATTGCCCTGTTAAATTAATCTAAGGGGCTAGTTGATATAACATACCACCTTTCCATCGACCCCTACCTCTATTTAAATTGGTAACGTAATAGGTTTGAGGGATTCTATAATGTATTCTAGCCTATAGGTTAAAATTTTGAATTAAATGGTATCAATATTTGTATATTTCTCCCTTAATATTTGAATTCTCAATGTGTTCATCATTACCAACTATATTTTTATACTTCTCTTCAGTATGTGTGATTAACATTTTCAGCTCAAATGGAAATAGGAAATGGTCATGGCTAAATTGTTCCTTGTTAAGTCACTTTCCATTATAGATTCTGCATAGTAAAATTGGTGTGCTCAATCACTGAAAGAAACAAGAACCACTTGGTTTTCATTCATTCTCATTCAGAGTTTTGATCTGATTAATCTTAAAGTGCCTGAATACTGGTTTCAACTTTGTTCCGAAGATAGCTATAGTATCTTATAAGTCAGTGTGACACAGAAATAAAATACACACTTTCAGGTTATTTTAAAATATACCATACAGATTAAAAAATAATAATAATACTTCTGTGACATAATTACTATTTATTTCAGATTTAGACATCTCTAAAACCCACAAGTAAATATAGTTAGATTTCCAAGTCAAGGAAACCTTTTGAAATGCACTTCAGGTACTCATGCTTAAAATATATTTGCTATGTTTTAAAACTTTATTACTAAAATATATATTCTGAAAAAGCTATTCTACTAAGATTTTATCAGGGTTTTTTTTTTTTTTTACCGTTCGGGGTCTTTGTTGCTGTGCAAGGGCTTTCTCTAGTTGCACCGAGCAGGTGCTGCTCTCTAGCTGTAGTTCAGGGGCTTTGTTTGTTGCAGAGCACAGGCTCTAGAGCACAAGTGCTTCAGTAGTTGTGGCATATAGGCTTAGCTGCCTTGTAACATGTTCAATCTTCATGAAGTAGGGATAGAACTCATGTCCCCAGGATTGGCAGGTGGATTCTTAACCTCTGGAACTCCAGTGAAATTCAGAATGGTTCTGACTTAATTATAGAAGTACCCTTTTTATTTCATCCCTTACTTACATATTTCCATAACTGTAGCCCAAGCTTCAGTTTACTGAACAGAATTAGCTCCAGTTCTGCTTTCTTACTTTCACCTCAAGTGACTTTAGGCATTAACCTCCCTGGACCTTGATTACTTCATCTGGATAAGGAAGGAGTTAGATTAGAAGTAATAGGGAATAGACCATTAAGATATGACCTACATTAAATCCCTTATTATGATTATACAGTGGAAGTGAGAAATAGATTCAAGGGATTAGATCTAATAGAATGCCTGAAGAACTATGGACAGAGGTTAGTGACATTGTACAGGAGGCAAGGATTAAGATCATCCCCAAGAAAAGAAATGCAAAAAGCCAAAAAAGTCATCTAAGAGGTCTTACAAATAGCTGGGAATAGAAGAGAAGCCAAAGGCAAGGAACAGAAGGTAAGACACACCCATTTGAATGCAGAGTTGCAAAGAATAGTAAGGAGAGATAAGAAAGCCTTCCTCAATGATCAGTGCAAAGAAAGAGGAAAACAATAGAATGGGAAAGGCTGGAGCTTTCTTTAAGAAAATTAGAGATACCAAGGGAATATTTCATGCAAAGATGGACTTGATAAAGGACAGAAATGGTACAGACCTAACAGAAGCAGAAGATATTAAGAAGAAGTGGCAAGAATACACAGAAGAACTTCATGACCCAGATAATTACAATGATGTGATCACTTACCTGGAGCCAGACATTCTGGAATGAGAAGTCAAGTGGGCCTCAGGAAGCTACACTAAGATCAAAGCTAGTGGAAGTGATGGAATTCCAACTGAGCTATTTCAAATCTGAAAAGATGACGCTGCACTCAATATGCCAGCAAATCTGGAAAACTCAGCAGTGTCCACAGGACTGCAAAAGATCAGTTTTCCTGCCAATCCCAAAGAAAGGCAATGTCAAAGAAAGTTCAAACTACTGCACAATTGTACTACTAAAGTAATGCTCAAAATTCTCCAAGCCACGCTTCAACAGTATGTGAATGGTGAACTTCCAGAATTTCAAGCTGGATTTAGAAAAGCCAGAGAAACTGGAGATCAAATTGCCAATATCTGCTGGATCATCAAAAAAGCAAGCGAGTTCCAGAAAAATATCTACTTCTGCTTTATTGACTATGCCAAAGCCTTTGTGTGGATCACAACAAACTGTTGAAAATTCTTAAAGAGATTGGAATACCAGACTTCCTGACCTGCCTCTTGAGAAACCTATATGCAGGTCAGGAAGCAATAGTTAGAACTGAATATGGAACCACAGACTTGTTCCAAATAGGAAAAGGAGTAAGTCAAGGCTGTATATTGTTACCCTGCTCATTTAATTTACATGCAGAGTACATAATGAGAAATGCTGGGCTGGATGAAACACAAGCTGGAATCAAGACTGACAGGAGAAATATCAATAATATCAGATATGCAGATGGTATCAGCCTATGGCAGAAAGCAAAGAAGAACTAAAGAACCTCTTGATAAAAGTGAAAGGAGAGTGAAAAAAATTGGCTTAAAACTCAACATTCAGAAAACTAAGATCACGGCGTCTTGTTCCATTATTTCATGGTAAATAGATGGGGAAATAGTATAAATAGATGAGGAAATAGTACAAACAATGGCTGACTTTAAAATCACTGCAGATGGTGACTGCCACCATGAAATTAAAACATGCTTACTTCTTGTAAGAAAAGTTATAACCAAACTAGACGGCATATTACAAAGCAGAGACATTACTTTGCCAACAATGGTCTGTCTAGTCAAAGCTGTGGTTTTTCCAGTAATCTTGTATGGATATGAGAATTGGACTATAAAAAAAGCTGGGCGCAGAAGAAGTGATGCTTTTGAACTGTGGTGTTGGAGAATACTCTTGAGAGTCCTTTGGACTTCAAGGAGATCCAACCATTCCATGCTCAAAGAAATCAGCCCTGAATTTTTATTGGAAGGACTGATGCTGAAGCTGAAACTCCAATATTTTGGCTGCCTAATGTGAAAAACTGACTCACTGAAGAGACCCTGATACTGGGAAAGACTGAAGGCAGGAGGAGAAGGGGATAACAGAGGATGTGATGGTTGAGTGGCATCATTGACTCAATGGACGTGAGTTTGAGTAACCTTTGTGAATTGGATATCGACAGGGAGGCCTGGCATCTTGCAGTCCATGGGGTCGCAAAGAATCAGGCACGACTGAGCAACTGAACTGAACTGAATCTATATTCTAACCTAATACTTACATTCTACAGAGTTGTGTCCTTTTGGCTAATAGTGAAACTGTCTCACAGTCTCATTCTAAGCAGTTTCTCTACTCTAGTTTATCAGAATAAAATGAACAGGATATGACTGCATGTTGTCCTCTACCTTATTAAGTAAGGTGACATTTCTATATTCTGAATACAGAAAATTTACATTTTTTTTCCAATCAAAATAATCAACATGCTCATATAAAACTAATTTGCCCCTACAAGTGATGGGATATGTGAGGGGAACCTGAGATTTTGGATGGAGCTTCCCTGATGAAGGAAAAAAATGGGTTCTTGGAGCTTACCTAGGCAACATGGGGAGAACAACAGCTTGTAATGTTCTGTCTTATCTTGTAGACTAGCCCTTTCCCAATGAGAGTATAGAGTGAGGCAAGAGTAAAGAGAAAGTGTGTGTGTATGTGAGAGAGAGAAAGAGGGAGAGAGAGAGAGAACACAGAGAGAGGAGGAGAGAGAGAAAGGATGGAAGGAAAGGGGAAAACTCTGAAAGAACAAGTGTCTTTTCTTCTCATAAAAGCAAGAAGATACAAGAATGAGCTGACTGGTGCTAAATAAGATGATGCACCTCACCCCCACAATCTCCTGCGCTTGTGTTATCACTAGTAGGTTTGTCTCACAGGCACAAAGCATAGTTACATATGGCCTTCTACTTTCTAGCCAGTAAACCCACTTCCCCTTCACATGGAGATTCTTCCTAACCCTTTACGAAGAAAACAGAAATCTCAATATGAAACACTACCAAGGAGTCAGGGACTTGTAAATTTTGGCAAATATATCAAACAGAGTATTTAACTTTATTGAGGTGGTGGTTTATATAAAAAATAGAGAAGATGCGTTTTGCAATAACTTTTCTGTGGGGATTTAGGATTTCAAGACTAATACTTTAGTCTGTCTCCTGATAAGTATCTTTGGGGAATGGGTTTGACCATTCTAAGCATTGTTGTAACTGGATTAAGGACATCCTTTGATGTACCCTTGCCTTTGACATCTGACAACCTCACCCTGTTCCCCAACGAAGGGGTTAGCAGGAAGACATATGATCTCTGACAAGGGTTGTGTATAGATCAATAGAAAGTAGGCATAGCTGACCCAGTGTCTTCACAATTTAACTGCTTTGTTGTACCATCTGTCGAACAAGTCTGATGATAAGTGCTATTGGGTTACAGTGGAGAAAATTATAGATTCAAGCCATAGGGCTCACTACTTTAGGAGGCCAACCTCATGATTCACTGGGCTAATAAACTCTCCTTAACAAATCTGAGGCTGAGGAAACATACTGTAAGACTCATTACAAGTTAGAGCCCTAGTTTCATGAGTTTCTTTTGGTATGCAAATCATGACTTCATAGAATGGCCAAGATAAAGTGAATTTATGTTTAATTATATTTCAAGGAACAATGTTGTAGCACACGTGCCTTGCAACAATGCCTGGCAAGTAATTAATTAAAAGTAGAGTGATTTGTTTAATAGTAATTATATATATATATTTAATATATATTTGTATTAATATATATTTAATTCCATACATGTTAAATATATTATTTACATATTTAATAAATTTTGTTAAAATTGTTCATTAAATTAAGCACACAAATTGGAATTGGGGACAGAATCTTCATTATAGTGTATTATTAAAGTTAATATGTACATTGGGACCCAGAAAATGGAGGCCACCCCAGTAGTCTGGCCCATGTCACAAATCTAAACTTTAGTCTAAGTCTACACTAACAGGAAGCACCTGTCAAGGAAACCTAACATACACCAATGGTAGTCCTCTATTTCAACTTTAGCCAACTTACCTTAGCCTTGAAAATAGGACCTGCTGGCCTTATAAGGAAATTCCCCATCTCCTAGCTAATCTTGTCCTGTTTCCATAGTGCCTTTTCTAAAGCTCTATAAAAATCTCTCTTGCCCCAAACCTCTTGTGAACAATGCTCAACTGTTTGTAAGGCACTGCATGCCCCAATCTATGGATTGTGTTCCTTTGAATAAAGGACATCAAATTCATTACTAGATCGCTTTAGTTTTGTGACTTGACAATGCAACTGACTGTTGATTAATGTGATGGTTGATCCTTGTATAACTTACAGTTGGCTGGCCCTCCATATCTCCTGTTCTTCCACAACTGAGGATTTAGTCAACCACAGATTCTATAGTACTGCAGTATTTACTTTTGAAAAATATCTAAAAGTGAACCCAAGCTGTTCAAATCTATATTGTTTAGGAGTCAACTATATATATAATGTATTATAATGTAAGTATACACTACAGATAATATTGCTACTGTTGCCTAGATTTTTTGTGGTTATTTCATCTTGTTGGTTTCTTGGAAGAGGAATGGCTTCAGTTCAGTTCAGTTCAGTTGCTCAGTCATGTCCAACTCTTTGCAACCCCATGAATCTCAGCAGACAAGGCCTCCCTGTCCATCACCATCTCCCAGAATTCACTCAAACTCACGTCCATTGAGTCCATGATGCCATCCAGCCATCTCATCCTCTGTCGTCCCCCTTTCCTCCTGCCCCCAATCCCTCCCAGCATCAGAGTCTTTTCCAGTGAGTCAACTCTTCACATGAGGTGGCCAAAGTACTGGAGTTCCAGCTTCAGCATGATTTCTTACAAAGAACACCAAGGGCTGATCTCCTTCAGAATGGACTGGTTGGATCTCCTTGCAGTCCAATAAACTCTCAAGAGTCTTCTCTAATACCACAGTTCAAAAGCATCAATTCTTCAGCACTCAGCTTTCTTCACAGTCCAACTCTCGCATCCATACATGACCAATGGAAAAACCAGAGCCTTGACTAGATGGACCTTTGTTGGCAAAGTAATATCTCTGCTTTTGAATATGCTATTTTTAAAAAATTTTATTTTACCTTATTCTACGTTACAATACTGTATTGGTTTTGCCATACATTGACATGAATCAGCCACAAGTTTATACAAGCTCCCAATCCTGAAACCCTCTCCCACCTCCCACCCCATATCATCTCTCTGGATCATCCCCGTGCTCCAGCCCCAAGCATACTGTATCCTGTATCAAACATAGACTGGCACTCCATTTCTTACATGATAGTATACATGTTTCAGTGCCATTTTCCCAAATCATCCCACCCTCTCCCTCTCCCTCAGAGGCCAAAAGTCTGTTCTATACCTCTGTGTCTCTTTTGTTGTCTCACAAACAGGGTCATCATTACTATCTTTCTAAATTCCATATATATGTGTCAGTATACTGTCTCAGCTTTCTTCACAGTCCAACTCTCGCATCCATACATGACCAATGGAAAAACCAGAGCCTTGACTAGATGGACCTTTGTTGGCAAAGTAATATCTCTGCTTTTGAATATGCTATTTTTTTTAAATTTTATTTTTACCTTATTCTACGTTACAATACTGTATTGGTTTTGCCATACATTGACATGAATCAGCCACAAGTTTATACAAGCTCCCAATCCTGAAACCCTCTCCCACCTCCCACCCCATATCATCTCTCTGGATCATCCCCGTGCTCCAGCCCCAAGCATACTGTATCCTGTATCAAACATAGACTGGCACTCCATTTCTTACATGATAGTATACATGTTTCAGTGCCATTTTCCCAAATCATCCCACCCTCTCCCTCTCCCTCAGAGGCCAAAAGTCTGTTCTATACCTCTGTGTCTCTTTTGTTGTCTCACATACAGGGTCATCATTACTATCTTTCTAAATTCCATATATATGATATATATGTGTCAGTATACTGTATTGGTTTTCTTTCTGGCTTACTTCACTCTGTATAATCAGCCCCAGTTTCACCCATCTCATTAGAACTGATTCAAATTTATTCTTTTTAAGGGCTGAGTAATACTCCATTGTGTATATGTACCACAGCTTTCTTATCCATTCATCTGCTGATGGACATCTAGGTTGTTTCCATGCCCTGGCTATTATAAACAGTGCTGCAATGAACATTGGGGTACATGTGTCTCTTTCAATTCTGAATATGCTGTCTAGGTTGGTCATAACTTTTCTTCTAAGGAGAAAGCATCTTTTAATTTCATGGCTGCAGTCACCATCTGCAGTGATTTTCGAGCTCCAAACAATAACGTCTGACATTGTTTCCAGTGTTTCCCTATCTATTTCCCATGAAGTGATGGGACCAGATGCCATGATCTTCTTTTTCTGAATGTTGAACTTTAAGCCAACTTTTTCACTCTCCTCTTTCACTTTCATTAAGAGGCTTTTTAGTTCCTCTGCACTTTCTACCATAAGAGTGGTGTCATCTGCATATCTGAGGTTATTGATATTTCTTCTGGCAATCTTGATTCCAGATTGTGTTTCTTCCAGCCCAGCATTTCTCATGATGTACTCTGCATGGAAGTTAAATAAACAGGTTGACAATATATAGCTTTGATGTAATCTTTTTCCTATTTGGAACCAGTCCGTTGTTCCATGTCCTGTTCTAACTGTTGCTTCCTGATCTGCATATAGGTTTCTCAAGAGGCAGGTCAGGTGTTTTGGTATTTCTATCTCTTTCAGAATTTTCCACAGTTTATTATGATGCACACCATCAAACTCTTTGGCTAAGTAGGTTAAGTTTTCAGCAGCCACACACTATATTGATATATGTTCAATATATTTTAGGTTTTCTTGATGGCTCATATAGTAAATAATCTGCCTGCAACGCAGGAGAACTTAGTTTGATCCTTGGGTTGGAGAGATACCTCGAGAAGGAAATGACTACCCACTCCAGTATTCTTGTATGGAGAATCCCGAGGACGGATGAGCCTGGCAGGCTACAGTCCCTGAGGTAGCAAAGAGTGAACATAACTAAACAACTTTCACTTTCACTTTTCACCTTCAATATATTTAGTCCCTTTTTCTTCCTGATTTTTTTTTCTTTCATTATCTCAAAAGGTGCCTAAGTTTTGCTAAGTAATTACACAAGTATCATTTTGTCACTTGAACTCAATCATTAATCCTTTGGACTAAGACTCTATTATGTCCCTTACTTTCTGGATCTATATTGTTTGAGTCTAAGTGTCAATTCACCTGTAGATTTCTCTCACTCTGAGTTCTATTTTCTTTATCACATTAAGAAAACAGTAAATAGATAAGGTCTTGTGCTCAGTTGAGTTATATTCTGAGTTGATGTGACTAACAACTATAAATACAGGAAATACTGGTTAATTTATCACTCTCTTCTGAGATTAAAGGCATTCTTTTCCATTCATCCTTTAGGGGAAAGAAATGTTTTCTTTGATCCAAACTTTAGACTTTTGTTGTTGTTCAGTTCCTAAGTCATCTCCAACTCTTTGACATCCTGTAGACTGCAGCCCACCAGATTCCTCAGTCCTTCACTAACTCCTTGTGTTTGCTCAAATTCATGTCCACTGAGTCAGTGATGCTGAAAGTGAAAGTGTTACTCTCAGTTATGTCTGTCTGTTTACCACACCCTGGACTGTAACCCCACCAGGCTCCTCTGTGCTTGGAATTCTCAAGGCAAGAATACTGGAACAGGAAGCCATTCCCTTCTCCAAGGGATCTTCCGGACCAGGGATCGAACCCAAGTCTCCTGCATTTAGCTTGGTAATTATTTTTTTAATGTCAAGTATGAAAATTTATGACTGTCAGAACATCTGTCAAATCAAGTAGCTGAAATATTTATCAATAATCTTCTAAGGCTTTAAATTTGTTATTGACTAGGGAAGGCAATGGCACCCCACTCCAGTACTCTTGCTTGGAAAAATCCCATGGATGGAGGAACCTGGTAGGCTGTAGTCAATGGGGTCGCTAAGAGTTGGACGCGACTGAGTGACTTCACTTTCATTTTTGACTTTCACACATTGGAGGAGGAAATGGCAACCCACTCCAGTGTTCTTGCCTGAAGAGTCCCAGGGACGTGGGAACCTGGTGGGCTGCTGTCTATGGGGTCGCACAGAGTCGGACACGACTGAAGTGACTTAGCAGCAGCAATAGAGTAGTTATATCATCTGTATTAAGGGATTTAGATCACATTTAGTTGATGAATGATTTAATACAAGAAACAATCTATTTAAATCATTTTGAAAGGTAAAATTTTTCTTAAAGCCCAAAGGAAAATGTTAAAAAAGAAAATAGAATGCTATATCAGTAAGAAAAAAAATTCCTTAACAATGTTCTCTCAAAATCTTTATTGAATCAGCTGTAAAACAAAAGCAAATATGTAATATATATATGTGTGTGTGTGTGTATGTGTGTGTACAAAATAAGGATGGTGCAAATCAATTTAATTATTGAATTTACTACTACCAGAGTTTCTCTAGTGGCTCACACAGTAAAGAATCTGCCTGCAATGCAGGAGATTCAGGTTCAATCCCTGGGTCTGGGAGATGCCCTGGAGAAGAGAGTAGCTACCCAAGCCAGTATTCTTGTCTAGAGAATTCCATGGACTGAAGAATATTGTTCTCTTAAAATCTTTATTGAATCAGCAGTAAAACAAAAGCATATATATGTACAATTTAAAAATGGCACAATTGCCAATTTAATTTTTCAATTTACTATTACCAAGAAGTAATTAATAAGTTTATCTCAGAAGCAATACTGGAAGACTGAAGAACTCTAGCAAGTTACTTTAGAAAGGGTGTACCCATTATGTGTAAGACACGACAAAGCAATTCGTCTGCTACACTGTTGCTGCTGCTGCTAAGTCGCCTAAGTTGTGTCTGACTCTGTGTGACCCCATAGATGGCAGCTTACCAGGCTCCTCCACACGTGGGATTCTCCAGGCAAGAGCACTGGAGTGGGTGCCATTGCCTCCTCTGCTTTTTGATAAAATTTCAGAGTTTTAAACATTTTAGGTCTTGCAGGCCATTATAATTTCTATCACAACTGCTCAACTCTGCCTTTACAACATGAAAACAGCCATGGATAAAACATAAATGAATGTGTCTGGCTGGGCGCCAGTGAAACTTTATTTATAAAAACAGGAATGTATAACACAGAGCTACAGACTGTGGACAGGTAAAAGAA
>SJYC01106928.1:0-12783 GCA_006408675.1 Madoqua kirkii | reverse complement strand
CCGGAGTGGGTTGCCATTTCCTTCTCCAGGGAATCTTCCCGACCCAGGGATCGAACCCAGGTCTCCCACATTGTAGACAGATGCTTTACTGTCTGAGCCATAAATACTGTTAAATAAATGAATTTTAAAAAATAAATGAATGAAGGCAAAATAAGAATCCCATAAAATATATATCAAAAGTAGTAACAATTTTCAATTCAGTCCATGCTGTATTTAATCTGACCCAGAAGTCAATAACGTGTTCTGACTGCAATTCCACTATCAACCCCCAGCCCTAATTATTGTAGATGTTCAATAATAACATTACCACAAAAATATTAGCCTGTTAATAATCAACACATTTTTCTCAAGTGCACCTTTGGGAACTCTGAGGAGGAAATTGATATTTCCCACACACATATGCTGTAATTGGGTTTTTTTCAAAAGAGGGACAATTTAATAAATATGGTTACTGAAAATGATTCAAATTTTTATTTTTTTTCTTTAAATAAAAGCAGACATGAGAGTCATGTTTTTATTATAAACAAATATTAAGTTTTACATGTTGACTGTTACAAAGTTGGTCAGTTTTTCCTTTACCAAAATAAGTTGTTAATTAAGATAGACAAAAACCAGGAAACATTGAAGTTAGTCATTTAATTTCCTTACTTATTCAGAGCTGCCTAGAGTCATTTCCTGCAGGAATTTCATGTCTTCCCATGGAAGTGTTTCAGCAGCTGGTAACAAAATCATCAACTTAGGCAGTGGCTGTTACTCCAGGCTCCAATTACAAATCAGGTGGAATTTTTTTATATATATTTGTGATGGAGCCAGATCAACTTTAGAAATAAATCTAAATACCTTCTAGAATGCTTTTTCTGTGTTGGTCTGAGGAAGCAATTTGGTCCAGTGGGAGAAACTGTAGACAAGGAAATCTGACTTCTAGATTTGGCTCAGCCACTAATTAATTTCATGACCTTAGCTTTCACCTCCTGTACCCAATAGCTGCGTCTACGTGAGGTAATAACACTCAAATTTTACCCTACCAAGTTGTTTTTAAGATGGAAGGAATACTAGCCAAACTTGTATGTAGCTAATTTTTTTGATGTATGTGGCTCCAATATGTGCTATAAAGCTTGCACTATTCTTAAGGATAAAGACCTTGTTTAATACTTCACTGGGTTCAGCCTTGCCTAGTGCAAAGTGTTGGGAGCACGGCAGATGACATACAAATCAGAGAAATCAAGGTCTTTTGCACTCTCCTAAGAAAATGATCACTATTCCTTTCAGGTCTAAAATGTACAAGCTTTTTTCTCATTCCTAAGTTGCCTATTTACTTGGGAAACAGAAGCCAATCACATTAGTAGATATATATTTCTCTAAAAATAAGAAGAGATTTCAGCGAATGTGTACTGTAGAGTGGGTGGGGATTGGGGGTGGGACTAAAGGTATGCTCTCTTCTTGTCCAAATGTTTTCTCAACAGAACCGGTTGACTGAACAAGGAAAGACACCAGTAGTAAGTCATATTTTAAGAGATCCTTTGCCTTAGTTTGGCAGCTAGCATATTCCCCAGATTGAGGGAGGACACACTGAATTTTGCAAGCTTGAATCAGTAAGCTGAAGGAAAAGTTCGAACTCCACTTTTGGAAGAACTTTGCTTCTGCAGGTGAGACGGCCGCTGTGGTTGTCCTCCACTTCATGGGTGAACTCAACGCTCTGCTCTCCTTGACATTTGCACTGAAGCTGAATGTTGGGAGAGTCAATAAACTTCTGAATGACAACATTGTCTGGACAGTATAATAGAAGACAGTATGAAGCACGTATTGCTCAACTCTTTTGACTATGTTACATTTACTGAGAACACCAATTAGCATTGCACATTTCTAACAGTTAAGCACTTGGTTCACGGGGGACACAAAGCTGAATAATTCTGTCATATTTTACCTAGCTATCACTGCTCCTGTCCTTAGTGGTTCAGAAAATCGACAGGCATGATTTCTGAGCACTTGATGAGCTGTGAGCATATGGGAATATAAAAACATTGGAGCGAGTTGATTCTGTACAACTTATTTTAATTTTATGTTCATTTTAATGATAAACTAAGCAATTATTATAAGGACTGTGCTCATGCTAATTTCTTGATGGCCCAGTGGCTAGACCTCTACACTTTCACTATGGTGCCTCAGGTTCAGTCCCTGGTTGGGCGACTAAGATCCCACAAGTTCTGCAGGGCAGCCCATAAATAAATTAATACAAGTGTTATGTTCAGGTTCTGCAGTCAGACATTATGGGCTTAAATTCTTTATGAGTAGCATGAATTTGAGAATATCGTTGGATTTCTTTGAGCCTCAATAAGATAGCAAAGGATCCCTGGCTTGCTTCAGTCCATGGAGTTGCAAAGAGTCAGACACAACTGAGCAACTGAGCTGAACTGAACTGAAGATAGCAAAAATAATAGCCATTTTCTCAGAGGGTTTATGTGAGAATTAAGTGAGATAATCTAGATATATTTTGCCACAAATTAAACAATCTGTAAATATCAGCTAGTAATACTACAATCATCATTTGGATGACCATCGTGTAACAAAGTACTGCCATAAGATTTCACAATATCTGTGTTAAAGTCCCCATGGATGCCAAGAAGTACACTCATTGCTATAGGTAAATGAGAAAAAAGAGAGGTTAGAATGAATACGGAAATGATGTATCTGTGCCAAATGAAGTTCAAATGACAGAGTGGTTCAAATAGAGAAGATGAATGGGGAAATGGCACAGCTGAGTCAGAGGAAGCCTGCACTAGAGGACATGTTCTGTACAGTTCTGTGGGGACATGATGTGAGCTAGTCCTTAAGTGGAGATAGGACAAGGCACTCCAGTTTTAGGAAGCGGATGTCTGAAGTAAGAAACGGTGTAGGCACAGACGGCAATGGTGTTAGTTATATTCAGTTGCTTACTGCCCCATTTAGAGCAAGATTTTCCCAGTAAAAACAATAAATTATATATGGACAATTTCAAGTGACCCAAGTGAAGAGCTGGTGTCTGCCCACTCCTCTGATCAGAAGATCTGTTCACATTTTGCTGTCACAGTTGTGGTGAAGTAGAGTCTCCACAACCTGCTGCTCTTGGAACTTCTGAGTCGCTGAGAATCATGGGATTCTCCTTGCTCTGAGAACCATGGGATTTTCTTCACTCTGAGAACCATGGGATTTTCCTTCCTTTGATTAGTGGAACATTGCCCCAAACTGGCCATGAGATGATTTAATTGATGCTTTAAATGAGTTCTCACATGCTAGTGTTTTGTAAATTAAGCAGAGGTGTTTTGTCCCTGAAAAAGAATTAGGGATTGTTTGTCTCAAATTAATGTAAAAATGGGTAAATGTTGATCCATGTTTAATATTTCCCTTCACATATTTTTCTTATACCTGTGGTGCCTACCATTGCTTATCTGCTAGCAAATTCCAGTAGATAACAAGTTAATGATTATTAGCAAACAAATATTAGTGGAAACCCATGAAAAGTCAATTACATTGAGCTGATGGGTGTGTTTGCATGTTCATAATTTCATCATATTGTCATGTTCCTTGAAATCATTTTTGATTTACATTTGGAATTAAATATATCCATGTTATGTGATCCTCTGCAAGGAGCATGGTATTCTCTGCAAAGAGTACCATAGTTTCCAGAAGCTCCTTCACTTAAATTTTATGAACTGTAGCCTAAGAGATAAGCTACCTCCCATTTAAATGGAGAAGTAAACTTGGGTGATATTACCATGCTGTAACATACGCCACGCCCTCTATCAGTTCATGGAGAAAGAGCTGGTGAAACAGATGGCAGTAGCCAAGTGGGTCCATCCAACCAAGGAGAAAGTCAGCTAATGAAGACAGTTGTCTGACTTAACACAGAAATGGTTTCTAAGCACAGTGACGGCATATACTTAAATTCCAGTTGGAGGAGATTGTGCTGTGAAGCTGTGAGAGACACTGCTGGTGCCCACTCCCTATTCTCTAAAGTAGATTCCACAGAGTCCCCAGGCTGGAGTCCAGTTGCCCAGAGATGACCACTGATTGGCTTTCTTCTCTCCCTGGACTCCCTTCTTCATTGCACTTCCTGATATCACCTGAATAAACACTGTCCACAAGTCCTTATCTCAGGCTCTGCTTTTGAGGAATTCAAGATAGCAAATTACCTAGCAAATATCTTGCTGATCCCTGGAGTCACCCAAGGGAAAATAATAATTTAAAATATGTACCTATTAAAATACTAATGGGGCTTCCCTGGTGGCTCAGACAGTAAAGAATCTGCCTGCAATGCAGGAGACCCAGGTTCAGTCCCTGGGTCAGGAAGATCCGCTGGAGAAGCAAATGGTTACCCACTCCAGTATTCTTGCTTGAAGAATCCCATGGACAGAGGACCCTAGTGGGCTACAGTTCATGGGGTCGCAAAGAGTCGGACACAACTTACACAACCGAGTACACACTCAAAATACTAATAGACTCTGTTACTGAATGTTTACTATGTGCCAGGTATTGTGTTGAAATATCTTCTTACAGTAGCATCTTATCAAATCTGCACAGTAATCATGTGAACTCCATATTGTTTATATTTTTTAATAATAAAACTAAAACTTCAGAGGGTTAGCTCACTTGCTCAAGGTTACTAGTAAATGACAGATCTAGGATTCAAACACAGATCATTTCTGCTTTTTCTTCTAGAAGCTCATACACAAGTATGATTTAGTCATTCGTATCTTCATTTCACTCATAATTTTAACAAAACTACCAACCCTCAAGAAACATCTTTGTAACAAATGTAGATTTAATAAGAGTCGGAAAGGATCCTGTGTGAGGGCGTTCATCCTCCAGATAAGCTGTTCTCAAGGTGTATCCTTTTAACCTCAGAGGAAACAAAAGTAGAGCCATTATACAATTTTTAAAAATCAAGCTTAAGCTGATACAGATTTTATTTTTATACTGGGGATCTCAGTTTTGGGGGCTTCTTTGTGTTCAACTGCTTAGTCGTGTCTGACTCTTTGTAACCCCATGGACTGTGTAGCCTGCCAGGCTCCTCTATCTGTGGAATTTTCCATCCCGCAAGAATACTGGAGGGAGTTGCCATTTCCTTCTCTGGGGGATCTTCCCGACCCAGGAATTGAACCAGAGTCTCCTGCATCTCCTGCAGTGGCAGGCAGATTCTTTACCACTGTGCTACCAGGAAAGCCCTCTCATTCTTTTCTTGAGTTTATAAAGATTTAGTCATTAAAGGGTTTGTATTCTTTGTGTTTTTTTTTAAAGAATTTCTTGATGTGGACAGTTTTTAAAGTCTTTGTTGAATGTGTTACAATATTGCTTCTGTTTTTCACGTTTGGTATTTTTGGGCCGTGAGGTCTGTGGGATCTTAGCTCATCAACCAGAGACTGAACCTGCACTCCCTGCATTGGAAGGAGGAGGCTAAACCACAGGACTGGCAGGGAAATCTTAAGGATTTGTTTTCTTAAGTAAGTTTCCAAACAAGTATTGGCTTGAGTCCAAGACCCTTCTCCGGTGGTTCAGACAGGGCCCCTTCCCCAGCGGCTCTGCCGACGACCACGCTGACCCGAGTGAATGCGTCCAGAGGCCCAGTGCCCACCCCACATCAGAGCAGGCTCACGTGACCTGGGTGCCCCAGCTGCCTTATTTTGCCTCATCTTTAAAAAGTGAGGTTTCTCTGATCTCTTGTTGTTCAGTTGCTAGGTCATGTCCGTTCTTTGTGACTCCATGAACTGTAGCACACCAGGCTTTCCTGTCCACCACTTTTCAGAGTTTGCTCAAACTCATGCCCATTGAGTTGGTGATGCCATCCAACCATCTCGTTCTCTGTCGCCCCCTTCTCCTGCCTTCAATCTTTCCCGACATCAGGGTCTTTTCCAGTCAGTTGGCTCTTCACATCAGGTGGCCAAAGTATTACAGTGTCAGCTTCAGCATCAGTCATTCCAATGAATATTCAGGACAATTTCCTTTAGGATTGGTTGGCTTGATCTCCATAGTCCAAGGGATTCTCAAGAGTCTTCTCCAACACCGCATTTCAAAAGCATCAATTCTTTGCACTCAGCTTTCTTTATGGTCCAACTCTCACATCCATACCTGACTACTGGAAAAACCATAGCTTTGACTAGACAGACCTTTGTTGGTAAAGTAATGTCTCTGTTTTTTAAAATGCTGTCTAAGTTGGTCATAGCTTTTCTTCCAAGGAGCAAGCATCTTTTAATTTTCATGGCTGAAATTATCTCTAATCTTGCTCAAATTCTCCAGAGATTCCATGCAGGGTTTTTTTCTTCCTTAATTCTCTGTCGCCCCCTTCTCCTGCCTTCAATCTTTCCCGACATCAGGGTCTTTTCCAGTCAGTTGGCTCTTCACATCAGGTGGCCAAAGTATTACAGTGTCAGCTTCAGCATCAGTCATTCCAATGAATATTCAGGACAATTTCCTTTAGGATTGATTGGCTTGATCTCCATAGTCCAAGGGATTCTCAAGAGTCTTCTCCAACACCGCATTTCAAAAGCATCAATTCTTTGCACTCAGCTTTCTTTATGGTCCAACTCTCACATCCATACCTGACTACTGGAAAAACCATAGCTTTGACTAGACAGACCTTTGTTGGTAAAGTAATGTCTCTGTTTTTTAAAATGCTGTCTAAGTTGGTCATAGCTTTTCTTCCAAGGAGCAAGCATCTTTTAATTTTCATGGCTGAAATTATCTCTAATCTTGCTCAAATTCTCCAGAGATTCCATGCAGGGTTTTTTTCTTCCTTATTTCACAAGTAAGATAGGAACATATTTTTGTCTGAATTCACACACAGTATACAGAATAAATTGTGACGAGGCCCCACACCAGCCACCCCAGCACCTTTCTCCCTCCCTTATGTGGAGGTTTCCACTGTTACCAGTTTAATGTATATCATTCCAGTCCTTTCTTCATGCAGGAAACCTTTGTGTCCTGGTGGCATGCTATCACAGAACCCTCGGGATCTACCAGCTTCCAGAGTATGGAGTTATCCTCTGTGTGTTTGGGGGAAATGGAGCCTGTGGCAAAAGAGAAAGTGAGTTGCTAATTGGATTTATGGCCCTTACTCCCAGAGCAGCCCTCTGCCCTCGGTAATCTCAAGAGCGGTTCAGATAGAATCTCTCTCTGTGAAGGATCCAGAAGACTCTGTAAGGAGAAAGCTGGCACGTCTCCTGCTCACCCAATAAAAAGTCAGATAGTTATTAAACTGTCCCTGAAGCTACTGTGATTTACATTCATTTTAATGGTTCCCTTTGTAGAGCAGTCCCTTTAATGGGGGTGCCCTCTGGTTCCTATTGGTTCCATTTAAAATAAATATTACACCATCTCCAGCTATCCAGCTCTCCTTTCATGCTTTGACCTGCTACAGAAAGTACAGTGACTTGATATTTCCCTCTGAGAAACTCCCACATGTTCAAGGATGCCCAACACCACAGTATTTGTGTGGCAGAGAGGTAGAGGTGGTCCAGGTACCCTCTTCAGGGAAATATAGATGTGTACTGTGAAATGCAACATAGAGCTCAGAAGCCAGGAGCCAGATGGATAGAAAGCACCACAAGAAGAACTTATGATCTTTGAGAAAAAAGAAAGAAATAGTGAAATGCTATGTATACAACTTAATGTGCACCCCTCTGAAAGACAATGCTATATGTATATTCAAGAATGCATACACACACACACACATATATATATATATACATGTATACACACACACCCAAGGACATGTACCAAACAGAGTAGGGTGGTGCCTCTAGTGGTGAAAGAAATGGAGATGGGAGATTTAAGAGAAAAAGTAAAAACTACAATGGACACAGCTCTTAAAAGGAATGATGAATTAGGATGATGCTAATATTTAACGTTCTGCCCCTGAGAGTTAGTGAACAAATAAATAACAAATGAAAAAAAGCACAAAATCACCTGTCTTTCACTTTCCTTTAAATTTCACTGCCAACAAGCATTCATAGACCAACCCCCCTCTAGGTATGTGACATGATTTTGAATTCTGCTCTGTGACCATGGACAAGTTGCTGCACCTCTGAGCGCCTCAGTTTCTCTAATGGTAAAAAAGTAACAAAAGGGAAAAGGAAAGGGAAAATGAGCAATAGTACTATGTAGAGACAGTGTTGTAGGTTTCATTAAGACAATACGGTTTGTTAAGATTGACAAAAGAGGGCTTCCCAGGTGGTCCAGTGGTCAAGAGTCTGCCTTGTAATCCAGAGGACACCGATTCCGTTCCTGATCTGGGAAGATTCCACATGTCTCAGAGCAACTAAACACGTGAGTCACAACTACTGAGCCCTCACAACTACAGCCTGAGCTTCGCAACAGGAGAAGCCACCACGGTGAGAAACGCATGCGCCGGAGCTAGTAATGCCGACTCAGGCAACTAGAGAAAGCCTGCACAGAGCAAGAAAGATCCAGCACAGCCCCAAACAACTAATTAAATAAAATTATTAAAAAAAAAAAAGCCACACACACACAAGGTAAAACCTGAGACCTGGCATAGGGTGGGGCCTGGCGAGCACCATGGTTTCATCTCTGGAGGACGAGATCACAGTGGAATCAGGGATAACTCTTGATCTTCCATTCCTAACTGACCTCCAGGGTTACAAGAGGGTTGAAACGCCTGTGTCTGCTATATGACACTCAACTGTCCTCTGTTCCTGTGAGAGAGGGAGAACCGGCCACAAGTGTCACCCCACGGTTACCAGAATTAATTTGGTGTTAACTATCTCAAGTGCCCTTTCTCCTCCTCCACACAAAGCTACAGGCCTGGTCAAAGATGAACCCGCCCAATCTGAGACAGGGTCTTTCTTCAGACTATCGGGTGCCTAAATAGAAGACTCGGCTGCCAAGAGGAAAGAAACCAAAGAAGGAAACCAGTGAAGAATCCAATAGCACAAATCTCTGGACCAAGTCTGCAGTGGGTATGAGGTCTTGGAGATATAGATTCTCACCAAGCCACAAAGAGAAGCTGCTGCAGGAGATGGGGATGGAGGATCTCAGGTATTTCAGGAATTTATATTTCAGCAGAGACAGAGGGAAAGTCCATGCATGGACTTGCAGAACAGAAGAAGCTTGTGTACCATTCATTCATTCACTAAACGTCCTGTGAGCATTGACTATGTCCTGATCACCATGCAGTAGCACAGAAGATATCTACAGTGGGAGAAGGCAAGGGTGGGATGATTTGAGAGACCAGCACTGAAACATGTATATTCCCATATGTAAAATATATGTCCAGTACAAATGTGATGCATGAAGCAGGGCACCCAAAGCTGGTGTTCTGGGAAAACCCAGAGGGACAGGGTGGAGAAGGAGGTGGAAAGAGGGTTCAGGATGGGGGGACACGTGTATACCTGTGGCCAATTCATTTTGATGTATGGTATAAACCATCATAATGCTGCAAAATAATTATCCTCCAATTAAAATTAATTGTTTAATTTTTTAAAAAAGAAATAGTTCCTGCCTGACATGAGTTCATATTCTGATGGGGGAAGCCAATATTAAAAAAAAAAAAAAAAAACTAAAATGCAAACCAGTTGCAGTAGGAGAGGTGTATAGGCTGGAGTGCTGTGCTTAGTCACTCGATCATGTCCAACTCTTTGTGATCCCATGGACTGTAGCCCACCAGGCTTCTCTGTCCATGGGGATTCTCCAGGCAAGAGTACTGGAGTGGATTGCCATTTCCTTCTCCAAGGGATCTTCCCAACCCAGGGATCGAACTCAAGTCTCCCACATTGCAGGCAGATTCTTTACCCTCTGACGACCAGGGAAACCCAAAAATATTGAAATGGGTAACCTATTCCTTCTCCAGGGGGTCTCCTGCATTGGAGGTGGATTCTTTACCAGCTGAACTAGCAGGGAAGCCCAGAAGTGTATACATGCAAAGTATATTAAAAGGCAGCAATGCTGGGGACTCTTTCAAGTGGAGATCAAACCTTTTGGAGATTTTATAAATCCTGCTCCAATTTCCTTAAAATTTGGAAATCTTATACCCTGTCTCTGGCATTATAGTGTCTGTCACCTTAAATTTTTATATTGTTGCAGGTTTGAAGATTTTTCTGCATTTTTGTGGAAATCTGGGATGTGAAAATAGAAGGATTCTACAAGATCATCAGAAAGAAGCATGCTAGAAAGCCAACTGGTGTTAGAAAAGTTGAAATCTTCACATAAAGATATTAAAATCTTCTATGAAGTTTATTAAAATATGTGAGACTGATTGAGCAAAGGACAATCATTTCAGTGGAAAAGATAGCTCCTCCGGAAACATTCTCAGAGATACTTAGTAGCTTAGTGTATGGAAAAATTTGCAGCTCAAATCGGTGATGAGAGGCTGGGTCATTCCAAAAATGGTGTTGAGTGTCACTTGCAAAGATATCCATTTTGCAAATGGATTACCACTTGCAAAAATATGATACATCTCTCCTACCCCATATCAAATTAATTCCAGATGGACTAATAGTTTAAATGTTTGCAAAAAATCCTCAAATTTCTGGAATAAAATATGGGTGACTATTTATGCAACCTGAGTGGAGAAAAATTTCTTAAGAAGAATCACAGGGAAGGAAAGCTTAAAGGATAATGTTGATAGATTTTCTTCCATGTAAAGACAAGATGTACAGTGTCACTGGTCCTTTGATTATTAATAGAAGCTAAGGGCAGGATAGTTCAGTAGACCCTGTGTAAATATTAATACTTTGACATTGAGAGAGTATGTGTGTATGTGTATGGGTGTGCACATGTCTGCAAGTGTGTCTTCTCATTTTTTAACAATGCTTCAGTCAGTTCAGTTCAGTCGCTCAGTCGTGTCTGACTCTTTGCAACCCCATGGACTGTAGCACACTAGGCTTCCTTACCCATCACCAACTCCCGGAGCCTATTCAGACTCATGTCCATTGAGTCAGTGACGCCATCCAACCATCTCATCCTCTGTTGTCCTCTTCTCCTCCCACCTTCAATCTTTCTCAGTGTCGGGGTCTTTTCCAAAGAGTTGGTTTTTCCCATCAGGTGGCCAAAATATTGGAGCTTGAGCTTCAGCTTCATCATCAGTTCTCCTAATGAATATTTAGGACTGATTTCCCTTAAGATTGACTGGTTGGATCTCCTTGCAGTCCAAGAGACTCTCATGAGTCTTCTCCAACACCACAGTTCAAAAGCATCAATTTTTCAACACTAAGTTTTTTTTATAGTCCATCTATACATGACTACTGGAAAAACCATAGCCTTGACTAGACAGACCTTTGGTGGTAAAGTAATGCCTCTGCTTTTTAATAAGCTATCTAGGTTGGTCATAACTTTCCTTCCAAGGAGCAAGTGTCTTTTAATTTCATGGCTGCAATACACCATCTGCAGTGATTTTGGAGCCCCAAAAGATAAAGTCTTTCACTGTTTCCATTGTTTCCCTATCTATTTGCCATGAAATGATTGGACCAGATGCCATGATCTTAGTTTGCTGGATGTTGAGTTTTAAGTCAAATTTTTCACTCTCATCTTCCACTTTCATCAAAAGCTCTTTAGTTCTTCTTCACTTTCTGCCATAAGGGTGGTGTCATCTGCATATATAAGGTTATTGATATTTTTCCCAGCAATCTTGATTCCAGCTTGTGCTTTGTCCAGCCTGGCATTTTGCATGATGTACTCTGCATATAAGTAAAATAAGCAGGGTGAGAATATACAGCCTTGACATACTCATTTCCCAATTTGGAACCAGTCTGATGTTCTATTTCCAGTTCCAACTGTTGCTTCTTGACCTGCGTACAGATTTCTCAGGAAGCAGGTAAGGTGGTCTGGTGTTCTCATCTCTTGAAGAATTTTCTTCAGTTTGCTGCAATCCACACAAAGGCTTCAGCATAGTCAATTAAGCAAAAGCAGATATTTTTCTGGAGCTCTCTTGCTTTTTTCGATGATCCAACAGATGTTGGCAATTTGATCTCTGGTTCCTCTGCCTTTTCTAAATCCAGTTTGGACATCTCAAAGTTCACGATTCACATACTGTTCAAGTCTGGCTTGGAGAATTTTGAGCATTACTTTGCTAGTATGTGACATGAGTGCAATTGTGTGGTAGTTTGAACATTCTTTGGCCTTGCTTTCTTTGGGATTGGAATGAAAACTGACCTTTTCCTGTCCTGTGGCCACAGCTGAGTTTTCCAGATTTGCTGGAATATTGAGTACAGCAGTTTCACAGCATCATCTTTTAGGACTTGAAATAGCTCAACTGGAAGTCCATCACCTCCACTAGCTTTGCTCATAGTGATACTTCACATTCTGGGATGTCTGGCTCTAGGTGAGTGACCATACCATCATAGTTATCTGGGTCATGAGGATCTTTTTTGTATAGTTCTTCTGTGTATTCTTGTCATCTCTTCTTAATATCTTCTGCTTCTGTTAGCTCCATACCATGTCTGTCTTTTATTGTGCCCATCTTTGCATGAAATATTCCCTTGGTATCCCTCATTTTCTTGAAGAGATCTCTAGTCTTTCCCATTCTATTGTTTTTTTCTATTTCTTTGCATTGATCACTGAGGAAGGTCTCTTATCCCTCCTTGCTATTCTTTGGAACTCTGATTTTAAATGGCTATATCTTTCCTTTTCTCCTTTGCTTTTCACTTCTCTTCTTTTCTCAGCTATTTGTAAGGCCTCCTCAGACAACCATTTTGACTTTTTGCATTTCTTTTCCTTGGGGATGGTCTTGACCCCTGTCTCCTGTACAATGTCATAAATCTTCATCCATACTTCTTTAGGCACTCTATCAGATCTAAT
>SJYC01106927.1:0-21666 GCA_006408675.1 Madoqua kirkii | reverse complement strand
ATTGGCTATATCAATTTATATTCCCACCAATAGTGTAAGAGGGTGGTACCCTTTTCTCCACGCCCTCCCTGGCATTTATTGTTTGTATATTTTTTGATGATGACCATTCTGATGCATGTGAAGTGATGTATCATTGTAATTTTGATTTACATTTTTCTAACAATTCATGATCTTGAGCATTTCTTCATGTGTTTGTTGGCCATTTATGTTTCTTCCTTGGAGAAATATCTATTTAGGTCTTCAGCCTGTATTTTGATTGGGTCATTTGTGTTTTTGATATGATTTTATTTGCAAAACAGAAATAGAGAAACAGATGTAGAGAACAAACACATGGACACAAAAATGGGATGTATTGGGGGATTAGAATTGACATATATACACTCTTGATACTATGTATAAAATAGATAACTAATGAGAACCTATTGTACAGCTCAAGGAATTCTACTCAGTGCTCTGTAGTGACTAAATGGAAAGGGGATCCAAATTAAAGGTTTTTTTTTTTGTTTTTATTTGTTTGTTTGTTTGTTTGTTTTTGATACATATGGTTGATTCCCTTTGCTGAACAGGAGAAAGTAGCACAACACTGGTATCATTTCTAAAAGTAGGTGAAGAGACCTAATCCTTATGTCCTTAATGGAGAAACAGGGCAAAAAGTTAGAAGCTCAGTATATTGGGAAAGTTTCTTTGGGTTGAAAATTAGATCAAAAATCTCAGCTTAATAAAGCTATAGACAGTAATGTAAAGTGTTTTGAAGGCTTCAGAGCAATAGCTAAGGAGCTCAAGGGAAGCCATGTAGATGGACCCAATCATCTTTAGAGTTATCCTGAAGTTTTACCCATATACACCAGAGGTAACACATAGAGATTCATATGCACACACACAGATTAAAAAATGTATTTAAGCAAGTGACATGTGAAAAACCATTTTAGATCATGTTGAATATGTGGAAAACTGTCTGACCTAACCTCTAGCTAGTATAGTAAAAGGCAAAACAGTGCTGCAGTGATAAAACTGACAGCAATTGGATGTGCATGTGGAGTATTCAGATAAAGTGACCTATGCTGGGACAAAAACCTTGCAACCCCATCAACTTTCAGAATGTTAAATTCAGGACAGAGAGTCATAGTATTATCTTTTTAAGACAAAAAAAAAAAAGATTTTAGGAATATATATGAATAGTATTTTTGTAGTATAAGAACTTAATTATAAATTAATATAACTTTAAAGTAAGTAGGGTAAATATTCTCTTCCTTAAAAATGCTAGGTATATTTTGTTTTATTTTAAAAATATTAATACTCTTCATTTGATCATGCTGTATATCATCAAAGTCATTATATTGCTGTTTACTCTTAGGGTGAGTCTGGGAGTAATATTTTTTTGATTTTTGACTGAGGAACTTGAAATCCAAACATGTTGTTATTTTTCCATAGCTTATTAACAAGATTTGTTTTGTGAATAAATGCTTAGGCAAGACTTTTAACTTACTCTGATAATCAATGGATATGGATAGTACTTTTTTTTTTTCACGAGGAGTATTTTATTAAGATGTAATAATTAAAACTGAGGTCTGAGATGTAATATGTAAAGTGAGGAGGTCACACTTTCTGTCTTCCACTTCTTCTTTCTCTGGTGGAATCTATAACTGAGCATAGGCAGGGGGGCTGTGGCATAGCTGAGCCATATAGACAGGCCTGGGATAGCACAGGGTATGGAGGAATGATGTAATGACTCTCTGAAACAGCCCAGAGAAGGCCACAGGCTTGTACATTGCTGGTCTAGGCTGGTAGTTAAGATCAGCTAGATAATCTTTGAAAATACCAACGCTGAGTTTCCCATACACTGAAACTCTAATTTAGTTTTTCTAATGGTAAAGAATATAGTTCGATCAGTCTTGGACCATCGGGTGGTGATTGGTGTTTTTTTATCATGTCAATGATTCTACTGACCAAACAATTTTGAGAACCAGGACTCGAGAGGAGCCTTGCAGTTGGCCAGGTCCAATACGAAAGAAGGAGAGAGTAGCAGTAGTGTGAAGTGATTGGCTGTAAGTTCCTGGCTGCCAGGATCCAATGTGCAAGAATCTGAATGGTCTTGTGTGCCCTGGTCACAGAGGGTGGAATTATTCGTAAGACCTCTGTTTCACAGAAGTCATTCAGAAGATCTGCTCAGGCAGGGTCCTGATGACTGTGATCACTGGCATGGTAAGAAATGAGAAACAGATGGCTTTAAGCATCAAAAGGCAGGAGGAGTGGGATCATGGCTTGGAGAACCTATTTTCAGGCACCTATTTCTACTCAGACACAAAGAATGACACATGTGGACCCTGACATCCAGTGAACATAACGCCCAGTGTACATAGATTTAGACACTTCCATTGACCCCTTGATAGAAACTTGTCTAGGAAGTTCAACCATGGAATTTAATGTGTGTGTCTCCACTGGTATTGGAAAGAACTGATCCTTTAATAGAAAGCCTTAGAACCTAGAAATGATGAGATTCACAAATTTAAAGCTTGTCCAATTACAGCCCCTTTTTTCCTCTAAGCAGAGGCTAAGAAGAGAGGTTAGAAAGAAATAGCTGTATTTTTTTATTGTGTTATACATATAGCATAATTTTATACAGCCATATTCTAAAATATAATTACTATAAATATATTTTTAATCTTGGAGTTGAGATATTTTATTGATAAAATTGACTCTAAAACACGCTGAATTTTAAGTGCTGACAACTGGAAATAAAATAATTTTGGAGCCAAAAGTACATCCTAGCTCTGCCATATGCCAACTACGGTTATGTCAACCCTAGTTTCTGCATTTGTAAAGTATGAATGAATATGTTTAGTTTACAATTTTTTTGGAAAATCAAATGTGCTAATACATATTGTAAATATACTTATATCAATAGGGAATAGTATGTAAACGTTTAAATTCAGTTCAGTTCAGATCAGTTGCTTAGTCATGCCCAACTCTTTGTGAACCCATGGACTGCAACACGCCATGGACTATACACCTGTGGCTGACTCATGTCAATGTATGGCAAAATCAATACAGTATTGTAATGTAGAATAAAGTATTAAAAAAATAAAAACATCAGTTCTTTGGCACTCAATTTTCTTTATAGTCCAACTCACATCCCTAATGACTACTGGAAAAAAACATAGCCTTGACTAGATGGAACCTTGTTAGCAAAGTAATATCTCTGCTTTTTAATATGCTGTCTAGGTTGGTCAAAACTTTCTTTCCAAGGTGTAAACATCTTTTAATTTCATGGCTGCAGTCACCATCTGCAGTGATTCTGGAAAAAACAAGTCTGTCACTGTTTCCATTGTTTCCCCATCTATTTGCCTTGAAGTGGTGGGACTGGATGCCATGATCTTAGTTTTCTGAATGCTGAGTTTTAAGCCAATTTTTTTATTCTCCCATTTTACTTTCATCAAGAGGCTCTTTAGTTATTCTTCACTTTCTGCCATAAGGATGGCATTATCTGCATATCTAAGGTTACTGATATTTCTCCTGTCAACCTTGATTCCAGCTTGTGCTTCCTCCAGCCCAGCATTTCTCATGATGTACTCTGCATATAAGTTAAATAAGCAGGATAACAATATATAGCCTTGACATACTCCTTTTCCTATCTGGAACCAGTCTGTTGTTCCATGTCCCGTTCTATCTGTTGCTTACTAACCTGCATGCAGGTTTCTCAAGAAGCAGGCCAGGTGGTCTGGTATTCCCACCTCTTTCGGAATTTCCAGTTTGTTGTGACCCACATAGTCAAAGGCTATGGAATAGTCAATAAACTAAAAATATATGTTTTTCTGGAACTCTCTTTTTTTCAATGATCCAGCAGATGTTGAGATTTAATCTCTGGTTCCTCTGAATTTTCTAAAACCAGCTTGAACATTTGGAAGTTCACGGTTTACATATTGTTGAAGCCTGGCTTGGAGAATTTTGAGCAATTCTCAAAATTGAAATTGGGATTGGAATGAAATCTGACTTTTTCCACTCCTGTGGCCACTGCTGACTTTTCCAATTTTACTGGCATATTGAGTGCAGCACTTTCACAGCATCATCTTTCAGGATTTGAAAAAGCTAAACTGGAATTCCATCACTTCCACTAGTTTTGTTCATAGTGATGCTTTCTAAGGCCCACTTGACTTCACATTCCTGAATGTCTGGCTCTAGGTGAGTCATCACACCATCGTGATTATCTGGGTTGTGAAGATCTTTTTTGTACAGTTCTTCTGTGTATTCTTGCCACCTCTTCCTAATATCTTCTGCTTCTGTTAGGTCCATACCATTTCTGTCCTTTATTGTGCCCATGTTTGCATGAAATGTTCCCTTGGTATCTCTAATTCTTGAAGAGATCTCTAGTCTTGCCTATTCTATTATTTTCCTCTATTTCTTTGCACTGATCACTGAGGAAGGCTTTCTTATGTCTCCTTAATATTCTTTGGCACTCTGCATTCAAATGGATGTGTCTTTTCTTTTCTCCTTTGCCTTTGGGTTGTCTTCTATTCACAGCTATTTGTAAGGCTTCCCCAGACAGCCATTTTGCTTTTTTGCTTTTCTTTTTCTTGGGGATTGTCTTGATCCTTGTCTCCTGCACAGTGTTTAAATTATGTCATAGGAAATATTGATTTTTATTGCCAAAGAATAGAAAATGGTATATACCTTACATTTGGTAAATTTTTAGAATTTGCTTTGTTTTAGTATAGTAAAATTATAAACCTCAATCATGACTTATTTTACTGACCATGTAAAATTCAGGAGGGCAGTTGTCTTTGGCTAATTTCTCCTGTCAGCTCCTGTCCAATATCCATATATGCCCTCACTCTTATAATCTATTTTCCAAAAATATGAAAAACTTCAAGAATAGAATACATTTACAGTATTCTGTGCTTCAATTTTTATATGAAGTTATAATATTTAAAAGAGATCAAACTAAAGATGAGCAGGTTTTGGTGATCAAAAAATGATTTAATGAGTTTTTTATGTGATGTATGAGTTAATAATTTCTGTTAGATATTAAATAACATTTCATTAGATTTTATTCAGTATGTTCTATAAAGGCATTGATTTTTAAAGTAGAGTATTTTCTTTCCATTTAAGGGAGGGAAAAAAAAAGTCTCCATAGAGAATTTGCTTAGGCCAGTGCTCTTATGAATGTATCGAATATACAATTCTAAAAAACAGTTTCAGTTGACTATACTTGCCCTATGTTCCTTGATTGTGGTAATAATGGTGGCCTCAGTACTGTTCTCCATTAAAATCCATGGATGTACAGGTAGATGGAGGCTGAAGCTAACAGATTTGACAGAATTATTGGCTTCATTCCATTCTGCAATTAGCATGAAGATAGTTTACCTTCTGGCATTCCACTTTTCCTTTCTCTTCCTGTGTCATTTCCAAATGAGACTGTATTTCCTTTAAAAGGCAAAAGAAAAGTCCAAGTATTACTCACATGTCTGCTTTGCTGATTAGTGACAGATTGTTCCACTATGCACAAGAAATCATAACTGGATATTTTCACTTTTAGTGGAAGAAAATTTTAGGAGAAAGGGAAAGTTAAAACAAAAGTATATGCAGCTTCTACTTGAAATATTAACTGACCCTCCTAGGTAATAAAAACTAATCCCTTTCAATAAATTGGATTCTAAGCAAACCTATATTATGATTGTCACATTGAACTGAAACTAAAGCAGCTACAAAATTCTGATCATGCATTTTTAATGTCAGGCTTAACATTGGCTGCAAAATTTTCAGCAAAATACAGGATAATTTCTAGAGAGCAAGGTAAACTTTAGAGTAGAAAAAAGCAAGTCTTATTATTTCCTCATGATAGAATATTGATTGTGAATATGAAAATTTCATACTGTTAAAATTTGATCTTGCAATGGTACTTGCAAGTTACTTCTTTCTTACACCAAGAAGTATAATATTTGGTATCTGTAGACAAGATATTATATTAGCTCACATATAAATAAATAATTTTAACATTCCTGAATCTTTGTTTGTAGAAGTGAGATGAATTCACTGTGTCTCACTGGGGATTTACTTGTTCAGAGGGAAGATTAGGTAAATGCTTAACAGATTTAGAAAAAAATGAAAGTTAAGTTTCAAGAATACAGTGATTCTATTCTAAGACATTTGTAGATGCATTCTGCATATTTACCAAAATAGAGTATGTCGTGTAAATTATTATGGAATCAAAGATATTAGAACTAATCAAAGATAATAGAGAAGATGTTTATATATGATTCTGTATAATCTCCTCATTTAACTGACAAGTAATTATAAGTAAAAGGGTGAAATGACTTCACCTTTTACAGAATTTATCAGTGGCAGCATTACATTTACATATTTTTTCCCTTTATTGATCATGATCTGCCATTTGGTTCCCTAAAAGCTAAAATATAAGAAATAATTGTGGGTGGTTAAAGAGTTCTGTCTGGGTGAAGGGAGAGAGCTAGACTGGGGTCATTATCCAACAGTTTGCAGTTCTTTATACTGCTGCTCTACCTGTATGTCTTTGAAACTAAGCATTTAAAAATTTTAATTTCAGAGAAACTCCTGATATAAAAATCGGCTACTAGTATGTAGGCAAATTAGTTAACTTTTGCATTATGCTATAAATATCCTTCCCATCAGTCTACTCCCTGTTCTCACCAACCCAATTAGCCATTACTGATACTATAAATTTTCTTCCTGCTGCAGACAGCTATGGCCATAATACTTGACTCACAACACTATTATTAATTTTTGTTTTATCCCAATTATGCTTTTCTTTTGGTTTTCATGCGACAAAGTACTGGCTTCCCCTTGCCTTTAAGAAGGGAAACCAAAGCAACTACCAGTTTATGGCCTCTGTGAAACACTGTTATGTCTTATGATTTCATTCATTTGTTTGTATATATATTGATTTATTCAGTTATGTCAGTCAGTCAGTTCAGTCACTCAGTCGTATTCAACTCTTTGCAATCCCATGGACTGCAGCATGCCAGGGCTCCCTGTCCATTAACAACTCTGAGTGTTTACTCAAACTCATGTCCATGGAGTTGGTGATGCCATCCAACCATCTCATCCTCTGTCATCCCCTTCTCCTCCTGCCCTCCATCTTTCCCAGCATCAGGGTCTTTTCAAATGAGCCAATTCTTCACATCAGGTGGCCAAAGTATTGGAGTTTCAGCTTCAACATCAGTCCTTCCAATGAATGTTCAGGACTGATTTCTTTAGGATGGACTGGTTGGATCTCCTTGCTGTCCGAATGACTCTCAAGAGTCTTTTCTAACACCACAGTTCAAAAGCACCTGTTCTTCAGCACTCAGCTTTCTTTATAGTCCAATTCTCGGATCCATACATGACTACTGGAAAAACCTAGCCTTGACTAGATGGACCATTGTTGGCAAAGTAATGTCTCTGCTTTCTAATAAGCTGTCTAGGTTGGTCATAACTTTTGTTCCAAGAAGCAAACATTTTTTTTTTTTTAATTTCATGGCAGCAGTCACCATCTGCAGTGATTTTGGAACCCAAGAAAATAAGGTCTGTCACTGTTTCCACTGTTTCCCCATCTATCTGCCATGAAGTGATGGGACAGATGCCATGATCTTCGTTTTCTGAATGTTGAGTTTTAAGCCAGCATTTTCACTATTCTCTTTCATTTGCAATAAGAGACTCTTTAGTTGTTCTTCACTTTCTTCCATAAGGGTGTTGTAATCTGCATATCGGTGGTTATTGCTACTTCTCCCAACAATCTTGATTCCAGCGTGTGCTTCATCCAGACAAGCGTTTCTCATGATGTATTCTGCATATAAGTTCAAAAAGCAGGGTGACAATATACAGCCTTGATGTGCTCCTTTCTCTGTTTGGAACAAGGCTGTTCCATGTCCAGTTCTAAATGTTGCTTTCTGACCTCCATACAGATTTCTCAAAAGGCAGGTTAAGTGGTCTGGTATTTCCATCTCCTTAAGAAATTTCAACAGTTTGTTGTGATCCACATAGTCAAACACTTTGGCATAGTCAATAAAGCATAAATAGATGTTTTTCTGGAACTCTTGCTTTTTTGATGATCCAGCAGATATTGGCAATTGGATCTCTGGTTCCTCTGCCTTTTCTAAATCCAGCTGGAACATCTGGAAGTTCATGGCTCACAAACTGTTGAAGTGTGGCTTGGAGAATTTTGAGCATTACTTTACTAACATGTGAGATAAGTGCAATTGTGTGATAGTTTGAGCATTCATTGGCATTGCCTTTCTTTGATATTGAAATGAAAACTAAACTTTTCCAGTCCTGTGGCCACTGCTGAGTTTTCCAAATTTGCTGTCATATTGAGTGCAGCACTTCCACAGCATCATCTTTCAGGATTTGAAATAGTTCCACTGAAATTCCATCGCCTCCACTAGCTTTGTTCATAGTGATGCTTCCTAAGGTCCACTTGACTTCACATTCCAGGATGTCTGGCTCTAGGTGAGTGATCACACCATTGTGATTATCTGGGTCATGAAGATCTTTTTTGTTTAGTTCTTCTGTTTATTCTTGCCACTTCTTCTTAATAGCTTTTGCTTCTGTTAGGTCCATACCATTTCTGTCCTTTATTGAGCCCATCTTTCACTGAAAATTTCCCTTGGTATCTCCAATTTTCTTGAAGAGATCTCTAGTCTTTCCCATTCTATTCTTTTTGTCTCTTTCTTTGCATTAATCGTTGAAGATGGCTTTCTTATTTCTCCTCGCTATTCTTTGGAACTCTGCATTCAAATGAGTTTATCTTTTCTTTTCTCCTTTGCCTTTCCCTTCTCTTTTTTTCACAGTTATTTGTAAGGCTTTCTCAGATAAGCATTTTACCTTTTTTTCATTTCTTTTTCATGGAGATGGTCTTGATCATTGCCTCCTGTAGAATGTCTGGAACCTCTGTCCATAGTTCTTCAGGTACTCTATCTATCATATCTATTGCTTGGAATCTATTTCTCACTTCCACTGTATAATCACATATAATCACAAGGAATTTGATTTAGGTCATACCTAAATGGACTACTGGTTTTCTCTACTTTCTTCAATTTAAATCTGAATTTGGCAATAAGGAGTTCATGATCTGAGCTACAGTCAATTCCTAGTCTTTTTTTTTTTTTTTTTTTTGGGATGGCTGTACAGAGCTTCTCCATTTTTGGCTGCAAAAAATATAATCAACCTGGTTTCACTGTTGACCATCTGGTGACATCCATGTGTAGTCTTCTCTTGTGTTGTTGGGAGAGGGTGTTTGCTATGACCAGTGCATTCCCTTGGCAAAACTCTATCAGTGTTTGCCTCGCTTCAATCTGTACTACAAGGCCAAATTTGCTTGTTAGTTCAGGTATTTCTTGACTTCCTACTTTTGCATTCCAGTCCCCTATAATGAAAAGGACATCTTTTTTGGGGTGTTAGTTCTAGGAGGTCTTCATATATCTGTTCAACTTCTGCTTCTTCAGCATTACTGGTCAGGGCATTGAGTTGGATTACTGTGATATTGAATGGTTTGTCTTGGAAATGAACAGGGATCATTCTGTTGTTTTTGAGATTGCATTCAAGTACTGCACTTCAGACTCTTTTGTTGACTATGATGGCTACTCCAGTTCTTCTAAGGGATTCTTGCCCACAGTAGTAGATATTATTGTCATATGAGTTAAATTCATCCATTCCAGTACATTTTAGTTTACTGATTCCTAGAATGTCGACGATCACTCTTGCCATTATCTGTTTGACCACTTCCAATTTGCCTTGATTCATGGACCTAACATTCCAGGTTCGTATGCAATATTGGTCTTTACAGCATCAGACTTTACTTTCATCACCAGTCACATCCACACCTGGGTGGTGTTTTTGCTTTGGCTCTGTCTCTTCTTCTTTCTTGAGTTATTTCTCCACTCATCTTCAGTAGCATTTTGGGCACCTACTGACC
This sequence comes from Madoqua kirkii, assembly GCA_006408675.1. Classification (NCBI taxonomy): domain Eukaryota; kingdom Metazoa; phylum Chordata; class Mammalia; order Artiodactyla; family Bovidae; genus Madoqua; species Madoqua kirkii. Next base: position 11,741 of record SJYC01106927.1, on the reverse strand, counting down.
TGCGGAGTTAATTTTTCAATGTCCTATTTTTTCTATCATTTACTATTCAGTTATATATTTATATTTTAAAGTGATTAAGGAATAGAACTTACGGCAATTAGATGGGGAAAAAGCTGGGAACCATGATAGATTTTATTTTCTTGGCCTCCAAAATCACTGTGAGTTGGAGTTGAAGCTGGGATATTAAAAAAGACTTGTTCCTTGGAAGAAAATCTATGGCAAACCTAGAGAACACATTAAAAAGCAGAGACATCACTTTGCCAATAAAGGTCTATACAGTCACATACAGTAGTGAAAATTGGACTATAAAGAAGTTTTTATAATAGCCAGGACATGGAAGCAACCTAGATGTCCATCAGCAGATGAATGGATGAGAAAACAGTGGTATATATACACAATGGAGTATTACTCAGCCATTAAAAAGAATACATTTGAATCAGTTCTAATGAGGTGGATGAAACTGGAGCCAATTATACAGAGTGAAGTAAGCCAGAAAGAAAAACACCAACACAATATACTAACACATATATATGGAATTTAGAAAGATGGTAATGATAACCCTGTATGCAAGACAGCAAAAGAGACACAGATGTATAGAACAGTCTTTTGGAATCTGTGGGAGAGGGAGAGGGTGGGATGATTTTGGAGAATGGCATTGAAACATGTATCATATTATATAAGAAATGGATTGCCAGTCTAGGTTTGATGCAGGATACAGGATGCTTGGGGCTGGTGCACTGGGATGACCCAGAGAGATGGTATGGGGAGGGAGGTGGGAGGAGGGGTACAGGATTGGGAACACATGTACACCCATGGTGGATTCATGTTGATGTATGGCAAAACCAAAATAGTATTGTAGAGTAAAATAAAGTGAAATTAAAAAAAAAGTTTTTTCAGTAGTAACATATGGATATGAGAGTTGGAATATAAAGAAAGTTGAGCTCTGAAGAACTGATGTTTTGAACTGTGGTGCTAGAGAAGACTTTGAGAATCCCTTGGATTGTAAGGAGATCCAACCAGTCCATCCTAAAGGAAATCAGTCCTGAATATTAATTGGAAGGACTGATGCTGAAGCTGATACTGTAATATTTTGACCATCTGATGCGAAGAAGTAACACATTGGGAAAGACCCTGATGTTGGGAAAGATTGAAGGCAGGAGAAGGAGACAACAGAGTAAGATGGTTGGATGGCATCATGGCATCATTCGCTCGTGGATATAAGTTTGAGCAAACTCTTGGAAATAGTGAAGGACTGGGTAGCCTGGCATGCTACAGTCCATGGTGTCACAAAGTATCAGACACCACTGGGTGCCTGGAAGTCAATAACAAAGAAATAGGACACTGATATCACAAGGTCTTTGAAAATCCCTGTGTAAAGTTTGTACATAATCAGATCCCATGGATTTTAATTCAAGGACAATCTCTAATTTGAATGTTATTACCATCCCATAGTGGCTCAGTGGTAAAGAATCAACCTGCCATGCCAGGAAATATGAGGTGTATGTTAGTACCTGGGTCAGGAAGATCCCCTGCAGTAGGAAATGGCAATCTGTTCTGGTATTCTTGCCTGGAAAATTCCATGGACAGAGGAGCCTGGCGGGTTATGGTCCATGGGCTCACAAGAGTCAGCACATGACTAAGTGACTGAGCAGGCACACGTCATTCTGTTGCTTTCCTTTATAGTTTACTACACATTTAAGCTTCCCTGGTGGCTCATATGGTAAAGTCTGTCTGCAGTGCAGGAGACCTGGGTTCAATCAATCTGTTCGGAAGATCCCCTGGAGAAAGGAAATGGCTACCCATTCCAGTATTCTTGCCTAAAGAATTCCATGGGCAGACGAGTCTGGCAGGGCAACAGTCTGTGGGGTTGCAAAGAGCTGGTCTTGACCGTGTGAGTAACACTTTCAGTTACTACTTGTTTTGATTAGTAAAACACATACTATTTATTTTGCAAGTTTGAAACTTTATATGAGTAGTGGCATACATTTAGTATTCCTGTGAAACTTATTTTACCACTCAACACTGTATTTTGGAGGTGCAATATAATGAAATATGGGACATAGTCTGTTCACTTATACTACTGCAGTCTTCTGTTTATGGATATACCACTATTCATTCTTCCATTCACATTTCAAAATACATTTCAGTTCCCAAGTTCTTGTCATTACAAGTACTTCTACTGTGGTCATTCTTGTACAGGTGTTACTTAACAAGAACAAGGTTTTCTAGGTTATAGACTTGATGTGGATTTGTTGGCTCAAAGTCTGATCTTATTAGGTTTTACTAGGTAATATGAAATTGTTTCCAAAGTGACTGTATCAGGGTTCTCTTTCATCCACAATGAATGAAAGTTTCTGGTTTAATCCTGGCCTCACCTTATCATCGTCGAACCTTTTAAATTTGCTAACTTGATGGGTTTGTGATGATTTGTTACTGTTGTTTTAAATGACATTGCACTAAATTCTAAGAATATTAATTATTGTATTTATTGGCAATTCATATTTTCTCTTCTGTGAAATATCTGTGCTATTTCTGTTTCCCTTTTCTATTGTTTTATTTCCTATAGATATACATGAGTTATCTATTTGGTAAACAAATGTTTGCCATATATGTAGCAAATAGATTCTCATTGTTTTTGCCCTGATTAGCAGCATTTTAATGGAGATGTGTATAAGAGACAGGTCAGGCCTTGTCTCGCCTGGGAACCTGCATGTCCTCTTACTTCACTAGCTGCAGCAGCATGGACCAGTTCTCCATCGTGCAAACACTGTGAATTGTGGCTTGCCCTCGAGGTTCCCCAGAGCTGTCACCCGTGCCAGTGTATCAGGGTTCGTGCCTCGAGATGAGAGCCGAGGCAGTGCAGGGCAGTCAGGTTCATTTGGAGTAGACAAGGCATCTGAGCATCGTGGGGAATGGTGGCATGAACCCTAAGGCTGCTCCCAACACTGCTGTTGCGTGCGCCACCTCTTGGGTTGCGAGGGCAAGGGCTGGAAACCTTTTCCGAAGGAGCATGGAGGGGACACCACCTGTGGAGTCGAGCAGGGGAAAACGTTCTCCCCTTGAATCGCGGAGCGACCCTCGGGTGTCCTCTGGGGTGGGGTCCAGTTGGGCAAAGATCATCTTGGTCACAGCAAGAGTGTAAAGGAGCCTTTCGCGGTTCTAGAGGGCTGTCTCTTATACACATCTCATATATAACATTGCTAGTAAAAATGTGAACATATCATAATTAACAAATACTTAAGTAACTGTAAAATAAGCTGGAGATAAGCTTCTATATTAGATTATATTAATTTAATCTAGGTTATTTAAATTTAGCAGCTTAAAGTCACGCTATACCCAATCTCTTATTTTGAAAAAAACTTTTTAACCTTGCTGATAGATGTTTAGAAGCCTCTTTTGAGATTTCTGATTCAATAACAAAATAGAAAACCCACAAACAATTGTATTCTCATTTTTTCTTTCCCTTGTATTAAAAAGGCAAAATAATATATGTTTAACAATATGGCAACAAACAAAGATATATTCCTTTGTCACACAGAAAAATGTTAAAGTTTTTAGAAACAATTAAAGTGTATTATGCAGCATTGGAGTTTGATTTATAGATGAATGAAAGCACAGGTGTTTCTATATAGCTCAGGTTATGGTACTTGCTAGATCATTTTCAATAGTTGAACATACAATGATTTGTGTGTATGAATGTATGCCTCAGAGTATAGGCACCTCTCTCTCTTGCTCTCTCTTTCTCTCTCTCTCTCTATCTATATATATAGAGAGAGTGTATATTCTCAGCAGTCATTCAACCAATATTTATTATCGAGTACTTATTCATACTCATGGAATCTTCATTAGTGTCAATAGTAAATGTAACAAAAACATATTTTAAGAGGAAATTGTTTAAGTGTATCCATTGATGGAGAAACTACTTTGACTGTAATGTTAGAAAAGTTTTCTGGGATGAGTTTACTGAGGCAGCACAAACATATTTGCTCCACCATTCGCAGACATTCACAGACAAGTCACTGCAACAAAATACTCATTCATAGGCAAGCCACTGCAACAAGATGTCAACATTTAGAGAAATTTAGAGAGACTAGAGCTCACAAAAATGGTGACGGTTTGGGGCTTGGTGACTATAACTTCTGAGGAATTTGAAGAGTTTATGGGAGAAGGGCAGTATATAAGAGAAAACTGAGGGTTATACATGTGTTCTAACCATGAAATGTTGAAGTCATCTTAGAAAATCATCCCTTGGTCAAAAGTTGCTTAAAGAATCACCAGTCTTTTCTCAGCACTTGGAGCAAAAGTGGTATTCTTGACAGCCAAGTCCTATGAGCCAAAGCTGGAGGTTGAGGGCAATACTCTGTCACAGGGATTGCAGATGCAGGTGGGTCTCCACTCCACGCTATTGACATCCTGCACATGCTTCCTGCAGACCAGCTCCACACAAAACAGTGCTGCTTCATTTCAGTTATTGCATTCTTCTACTCTGTTTGGTTGTGTTTATATTTTCTAACTCTTTGTTTAAAACTCCTTGTAACTGCTTACTCTATGCATTCATTCTTTTCCTGAGTTCTTGGATCATTTTTACAATCATTACTCTGAACCCTCTCTCAGGTAGGTTGCCTATCGTCACTTGACTTAGTTGTTCTTCCAGGGTTTTATCTTGTTCCTTTGTCTGGAGCATGTTTCTTTGCCATTTCATTTTGCTTACATTTCTTTTATATTTTTACATATGTCATACGTTAGTCATGTTTCTCATGAAGAAGTGGCCCTCTGCAGGGGGTGTCCTGTGTGTCCCAGCAGTACATTCCCTTCTCATCACCCAAAGGGCAGGCACCAGCTCGTCCTGGGGTAGGTTCTGATCTGTTTGTGGATTCAGTTTCACAGGCTGCAGGAGCACAGTTTTCTTGCTTCTGGTGTCTGCCCCCTGGTGGGTGAGGCTGATCGAGGCACTTGTGAAAGCTTTTTGGTGGTTGGTGGGAAGGTTGGTGCCTGCCCATGGATAGATGGAGCTGGGTCTTGTCTCTCTATTGGACAGGGCCTCATATGTCTGCAGTGGCTATAGGCTCAGAAAGTCTTTAGGCATCCTGTCTGCAGATGGGTGGAGCTGTGTTCCCATCCTTTTAGTCATTTGGCATGAGGTTTTCCAACACTGGAGCCTACAGGTTGTTGGGTGGGGCTAAGTCTTGTTGCTGATGACACGAGTAAACTGTCTGCCTCCATCAAGAGTTCATACAGATGAACACGCCCTGATATGCCTACCAACAGCTTTTATGACACCAGAGAGAGCCACAGCTGCCCCCTACTATTCCCCGCCCCCCCCCCCATAGATGCTCAAAGACCAGCAGGTAGGTCTGGCCCAGGCTCCTGTGAAGTCACTGATTTTGCCCTGAGTCCCACAGCATGCAAGACCTTGTGCACACCCTCCAAGAGTAGAGTCTCTGCTTTCCCAAGTCCTGTGAAGCTTCTGCAATCAAGCCCCAATGACCTTCAGAGTCAAATGATTTGGGGGCTCCTACTTTTAATGCAGAAAACGTTGGCATATTATATTTTCTTGGGCTCCAAAATCACTGTAGACGGTGACTGCAGCCATAAAATTAAAAGACGCTGCTCGGAAGGAAAGACATGATGAACCTAGCAGCATATTAGAAAGCAGAGACATCACTTTGCTGACAAAGGTGAGAATAGTCAAAGCTATGGTTTTTCCAGTAGTCATGTACAGATGTGAGAGTTGGACCATAAAGAAGGCTGAGTGCCAAAGAATTGATGCTTTTGAATTGTGGTGCTGGAGAAGACTCTTGAGAGTCCCTTGGATGGCAAAGAGATCAAACCAACCAACTCTAAAGGAAATCAACCCTGAATATTCATTGAAAGGACTGATGCCTACGCTGAAGTTCCAATACTTTGGTCCCCAGGTGTTAAGAACCAACTCATTGGAAAAGACCCTGATGCTGGGAAAGATTGAGGGCAGGAGAAGGAGGCAACAGAGAAGGGTGGATGGCATCACCGACAATGGACACGAGTTTGAGCAAACTCTGGAGATAGTAGAGGACAGGGAAGCCTGGCAAGTTACAGTCCATGGGATCCCAAAGAATCAGACGTGACTTAGCCACTGAACAACAACAACTAAAACAGGCTGGGGAGCTTGAGTGGGGCTCAGAATTCTCATTCCTAAAACAGAACTTCTGTGATATACTTATTCTCCAGTTTGTGGATCATCCACCCACCTGGGGGCTATGGGGCTTAATTTTATTGCAAGTGCGCCCCTGCTACCATCTCATTGCGGTTTCTTCCTTGTCTTTAGAACATCTGTTTTGGTAGGTTCTGGTCTTTACTGATGGTTGTTCTACAGTTAGTTGTGATTTGGGTGTGCTTATGAGGGGAGGTGAACTCAAGGTCCTTCCTCTCTGTCATTTTGTCTTCCTCCAGATCAATGCTACTTGAATCAATACCTTGTCCAAGCAAGAAGAACACCAGTGGAGAGCCTAAGAGTTATCCTTAAAAGCTACCCAAGCAGGATCATCTAGCACCAATGGCTATCAAGATATATCTAATTTGTAAGCTATAGGCATATAAGCTATAACTTATAGGAATAGATGAAATCAAATCTGAAGACAGGTAGAAAAGCAGAAGTCATAAATGGCAGCCTGTTTTTGGCCAAGCCAATAAATGAGTTTTGTTTGCCTTGGACAATGTTTTTTTTTTTAAACAGTGTTATCTGACTACACTTGAGCAAACTCAAATTGCCCCCAAATTGGGCAATTTCATCCAACAAAATCAATTTCCAGCTTCTCTTGAAAAATTAGAAGTTATCACAACACTGGGCTCACGTTTCCACTTGGCAATAATTGGAGAGAACTGAGAAGCTATGGCTACCCTAACAATGATCGTGTCTCTCAGTTAGCCACTGCTCTCATTGAGTTCAGTAGTTTCATTTACCTGCTCGCTCCCTGTAGGCATCCGAATTTATGACCTTCTGGTTAAAATCAGAGAAGAGGTTTGAGAAATGGAAGAATTTGCCTCCTGCTATAGCTCTTTATAAGCCTATATAAAGCTTTCCTCCCTATCTAAAGCTTTATTCATCTTTTTATTCTCATCAGTTCAGTTCAGTTCAGTCACTCAGTCGTGTCCGATTCTTTGCGACTCCATGAATCGCAGCACGCCAGGCCTCCCTATCCATCACCAACTCCCGGAGGACCCTACTATTCCCTGGGGTCTGCACAGAATGGAGATTCCCTAAGTATTTTCTGAAGTTTTTTTTTTTTGCGGGGGGGTTGGCTGTTTTGGTTTGTGGGTTATTTTTTTAGCTTCAGATAAGTCAGTGTTTATACCTAACTGTACTTTTTTAAAACATGAATTCGATGATAATTTATTCAATGGCACGTTTATAGTTCATTCCTCCTGTTCACTGTCATCATCTTGAACATCTGCTCTGATCAGAGTAAAACAATAATGGCCCATTACCTGTCCACTTTCCTTTAATATTGGAAGATCTTACAGAATCTTTATTACCTACTGCTGTGAGTAGTACGAATTTGCACACACAGAGTTTGGTAATATAGGGAGTTCTGTGTAATGCAAAGAATATAATAAAGCCTTAAAAGATATGAAATGAAATTTCCTTTTCAGTTGATCAGGCTTTTCCTTAGTTTTCCCTACCTTCCTTCACTTGGAAAGATAATGGAGAAGAACTGAGATCATACGTCTTGATGAATGAAGTAACAAGGGAGATAGAAAGAGGAGAAATTTCCATTCTCAAAAAGAAGGAAAACTGCTACCTCATAGAGTCTACTGTATCAGAATCTGACCAAGTTTCACTGGCTTTGGCAATAAATTTTTCCTGCAATATGGAAATACAAAGGAATTATACAATCAACATCATAGAAATGCCAGAGTCACTTACCTGCACACCATCAGTCATTGTATTTTAATTTTCTCACTTTTCTTCTGCCAACTGAAGAAAGCAAGAAATGAGCTGATATTAGAAATAAGATACAGCAAGTCTGAAATGGCAGTTAGGAGATCAATAATAAAAACTTATGGTCAAAAGTTTCCTCTCACTTTCAACAGTTCCTTCAAACCAAAAATAATAAAGATAAAATTTATTTAATCACATTAGCTCATTAATCACATAAAGGCCCAGCTGTTGACTCTTCACCTTTCCCAGTGGGGCTGAGAAAATCAACAAACTAATAAAATAAAATGAAGTCTCTAACCAGAAATTTGAAAAAAAAAAATTCTTTCACTAATGATTAAGAATAATGTACCCTTGAGATCAAGTTAATTTTTCAAGTTAATAATTCAAGTTTAAAAAATCAGGAATATTAGCTAAACCAAACAAATGGGATTTTTTGCACCCTCTATTTTAAAAATAAGAGAGATTTTAACGAGCTTCCCTGCTCTTGATTAAATCAGAATTTTAGGAAAAAGTAACCTAGAAGAACTTCAGAAATGTGAAGTTCAAGTTCAACTAATGAAGGGACAAAGACTTTAATTTTAGCTGAATGATCCTCCCATTTCTGTGTCAGCTTCGCACTCTATTAGATCGTCCGGAACAAAAGACTCAGACCCTCCCACTGGGACTCTTTAGCTGGAGCCCTGGGCACTATTGTTGATTTTATCCTAAAAGGCTTGGGAACACATTTTACAAACATAAAAATAAAGCGCAAATAAGTGTGAGAAACATCCAGCGAAAGAAGGTCAATGGGAATAGCTCACATGCTGTCAAAGCCCCACTGGATTTCTTTTAAAATGATGTAGGTAGATGCATTTTTGGTTGGTGTGTTTAATCAGATAGAGGTTTCAAAATGATATTCATTTGTCTCTTTCCTTATGTGGAAAATTTCAGGGAAGAATCTTCTGGGGGGTTACCAGCTGCTGGGCTCATCCTCTCATACACCAAATACCTTATTTTCAACCTGAGACTCAAGGATGCTTTCTTTAGACAAATCAGTGTTGGCTTCACATACAGAAATCCCCCTTTCTAAGGTTGCCCAGTAAAAATGAAGCATAGGAATCCCAGGACACGTGCAAACATTTCTCCTCTTCTGACTGAATTTGGCCAGGCATGGAATCAGGACTAGGAAGTCAGGGACGTACCCACCAGATGAACGCTGCTTCACATTGTTTTTGATGTTACTTTCCTTTTAACTAAAAGTGAAATAACGAATTACATGATAACTTCTTTATTGCACATGCTAAAATATAAAAGAGAAGACATTGTTTCTTGACTTTCTAGTATATGTGAAGCACATTTTGTACTGGAACAAACAACTTGAAAATGTATTACATTCACAAATGGCATCTGAAGAGAACAGTTGCTTATGTGACTATAAAAAGAGAAACTCCAACCATTGATAGAAGGCTGCCAGAAATGCTAGAAAAAAAAAAAAAACACCAAAAGCTTTCTCGGTTTAAGTTAAGGAATAAAATTAGTCTCCTACAAATCCTACCCTTAAATCAAAAGATGAAAATCATCCAGCTTTATTATGCAGACCTTTCCAACTAACCATATGAATAATTCAGCCTAAGAAAGCCACTATTATCCAGCATGGAATCTCTAATATGCAATTGAAAGTTTTCTTAGGATCTCAGAGGAGTTCCAAGATTGCATTTTTTATGACGGATGGTGGTTATGACTAACTAAAATTCTACCACAAAATATAAAGTGGGCTGTAGACTAGAAATCTATTGACTCGTCAAGCATTTGGTCACTAGGAGCTACCCAGAAAAGACACACCCAGTATAAACCTATATCCGTTCCATCACTGACTAAGTACATATTTACTGAGAGTCCACCACACACTGAGTCTCATGATGGAAGTTGGGGTGTGAACAAGATAGATATGGCTTCTTCTCGTGGAGAAGGAAAAGGGTCTAAATCTCTCATCCTGAACCTCTCAAGCTACTCATGGTAGTGATGTCTCTGAATGATGAAGGTGCTATTATCATTGGTGTCAGAATGAGAGAACCCTTAGTTCCATTATTCACAAGGCCAAATGATTGATGAGGAACAGAGGAAAAAATTGTTCAAATCACTTTTACCAGTGAAAAAAAAATTACATGCAGTTTGCAATAGACTGAATGTTTGTGTTGTCCTGCCAAATGTATGTTACAATCCCAACTCCAAGAAAGAAGATGTGGTACATATAACAATGGAATACTTTGCTGACTAATGTCCATCTAGTCAAAGCTATGGTTTTTCCTGTGGTCATGTATGGTTGTGAGAGTTGGACTGTGAAGAAGGCTGAGCACCGAAGAATTGATGCTTTTGAACTGAGGTGTTGGAGAAGACTCTTGAGAGTCCCTTGGACTGCAAGGAGATCCAACCAGTCCATTCTGAAGGAGCTCAGCCCTGGGATTTCTTTGGAAGGAATGATGCTAAAGATGAAACTCCAGTACTTTGGCCACCTCATGCCAAGAGTTGACTCATTGGAAACGACTCTGATGCTGGGAGGGATTGGGGGCAGGAGGAGAAGGGTACAACAGAGGAAGAGATGGCTGGATGGCATCACGGACTCGATGGACTCAAGTCTGAGTGAACTCTGGGAGTTGGTGATGAACAGGGAGGCTTGGCATGCTGCGATTCATGGGGTCGCAAAGCGTCGGACACGACTGAGCAATTGAACTGACCTGAACTGACGGACCATAAAAAAAACTTAAATAATGTCATTTGCAGCAGCATGGATGGAACTTGAGATTAACATACTAAGTGAAGAAAATCAGACAGAGAAAAACAATACCACATGATATCACTTATATATGTGGTATATTTGAAAAGTACACAAATTAACTTCTTTACTTTTGTAGACTCACAGATATAGAAAACAAATACATGGTTACTACAAGAGAAAGGAAGGGGGAGGGAAAATTAGTTTAGGATTAACAGATATACACTACTATATATAAAACAGATAAATAGCAAGGATCTACTGTATAGCACAGGGAACTATAGTCATTCTCTTGTAACCTAAAATGGAAAAGTCTCAAAAAGAATAGATACACATATATATAGCTAACTTACTCACTTTGCTATATACCTGAAACTAACAAAACACTGTAAATCAACTATACCTCCATTTTTAAAAAGTATAGTGATGCATGTTTTCAACTAGTATATCATATGGGTTCTTCCATAACATTGATTTTTGCACAATATTGGGTTTGAAATTTTTCATTCATGTTTATTTGTAATGTTATAATTTGCTTTCATTATCAGTTCAGTTCAATTCAGTCGCTCAGTCATGTCTGATTCTTTGAGATCCCATGGAATCACAGCATGCCAGGCCTCCTTGTCCATCACTAACTCCCGGACTTCACACAGACTCACATCCATTGAGTCAGTGATGCCATCCAGCCATCTCATCCTCTGTCATACCCTTCTCCTCCTGCCCTCAATCCCTCCCAGCATCAGAGGCTTTTCCAATGAGTCAACTCTTCGCATGAGGTGGCCAAAGTACTGAAGTTTCAGCTTTAGCATCATTCCTTCCAAAGAAATCCCAGGGCTGAGCTCCTTCAGAATGGACTGGTTGGATCTCCTTGCAGTCCAAGGGACTCTCAAGAGTCTTCTCCAACACCACAGTTCAAAAGCATGAAATCTTCGGTGCTCAGCCTTCTTCACAGTCCAACTCTCACATCCATACATGACCACAGGAAAAATTATAGCCTTGACTAGACGGACCTTTGTTGGCAAAGTAATGTCTCTGCTTTTGAATATGCTATCTAGGTTGGTCACAACTTTC
>SJYC01106921.1:0-13185 GCA_006408675.1 Madoqua kirkii | reverse complement strand
CTGGAGAAGGAAATGGCAGCCCACTCCAGTGTTCTTGCCTGGAGAATCCCAGGGACAGGGGAGCCTAGTGGGCTGCCGTCTATGGGGTCACACAGAGTTGAACACGACTGACTCAACTTAGCAGCAGCAGCAATGAACACTTTTGACTAGAGAGACATTGCTGAATTTGTTGACTCAACAAAAATAAAGTGCATCTACTGTTCAGTTTATGGCTTTTATTTTGGGGAAGTGGTAGGAGGAAGTCTAGATTGCTGTCCCTATAAGTCATTTCATTTTTATCATATTCAACATCATCTACAGTACTGTACGTAGAGGTGGTTTTGAGAGCGTTGTGGAGATTACTTTTTCAATAGTACAGATGGTTCTGATAGATATTTAAGACATCTTGGGAAACAAGAATATGATCCTGAGTCAGGGGAACTCAGTCATATAAATCACATTGTTTCAAGTCCTTTGGCTTCTAAACATCTAAAATGAGCACATATTTTATTGGCTGATTAACTAATTGCTGGAGTCACTGAAGGCCCAAGCTACAATCTCATGCTTGACAAAACAGCAGGGATCTTTCTATTACTTATTTTTCTGGATCTTTGCCTGTTTTCCTCTCTCTATCCATAGCCACATATATATAATGGCTAGTGAACACTTCCTCACCAGCACAAACATTAATACTTCACTTTTCATGGATATGCTAGGTCAGAACATTTTCTGTTATGAAGCTAAGTATTAATACAAAACATCTTCTCTCACCAAAGGAAGGCCAAATTTAGTTTTAAAGCTGTTTTACCAGAATATAATGGGGGAAAGAGCCATCATCACTTGAAGATGAAGTTTCCTATGAAGGAGAAAACATTGATGCCTGGTATGCTTTTAACACCAGTGTGTCAAAATTGAATACACTGAATATAATTCATCTGCTGATAAACTCTCATTTAATCTTGAACATAACTGCAAAAAGGAATTATACACTGAAATTCACCATGAAAATTATCTTAGAAATGAGCAAAGCTAAAAGAGGAATATATCCCCATACTCCTGAAAGTTTACAAGATTTGCTAAAAATATTAATATGGAATATTTGTAAGAACCTCCTCTATTTTCTAGCTCAATATCCTCACAGTTCTACCCACCACCTAAAGGGAGTTGCTCATAGTCAGAAACATTTCTAAGTCTGGAAGCATGGTATATTTTTCCATCTACTTGTGTCATCTTCAATTTCTTTCACCAGTGTCTTATTATAGTTTTGGGAGTAGAGGTCTTTTGCTTCCTCAGGTAGGTTTATTCCTAGATATTTTATTCTTTTTGATGTGAGGGTAAATGGGATTGTTTCTTTAATTTCTCTTTCTGGTCTTTTGTTGTTAGTATATAGAAATGTAATGGTTTTCTGTGTATTAACTTGTATCTTGCCACTTTATTGAATTCATTGATTCTCTCTAGGAGTTTTCTGGTAGCATCTTTAGGATTTTCTAGGTGTAGTATCATGCCATCTGCAAACCGTGACAGTTTGCTTCATATTTTCCAATGAATTCCTTTTACTTCTTTTTATTCTCTAGTTGCTGTGACTAGGACTTCCAAAACTATGTTGAACAAAAGTGGTAGAGTAGGTGGCATCCTTGTCTTGTTCCTGATCTTAGAGGAAGTGCTTTGAACTTTTCACTGTTGAGACTGATGTTAGCTGTGGGTTTGTCATATATAACCTTTATTATGTTAAGATATGTTCCCTCTGGGCTTCCTAGGTGGCTCAGTGATAAAGAATAAGCAGACGTGGGTCTGATCCCTGAATGAGAAAGATCCTCTGGAGAAGGAAATGGCAACCTACTCTAATAGTCTTGCCTGGAAAGGAGACAAAGTCAGAAGGCCAGAAGAGGACTTCAGAGACTTTTTAAACTGCATTCTTTGTTTCAGCTTGGACCAGTGGGTCAGAGATAAGGCCAACGTGTACTGATCTCAGTACCTTTCCCCACTAAACATCACAAAAACTTTGCTTTGATCAGTTTTGGTTATTAGGGCTTGGCTCAGATGGTAAAGAATCGCCTGCAATGTGGGAGACCTGGGTTCCATCCCTGGGTTGGGAAGATCCCCTGGAGGAGGGCACGGCAACCTGCTCTAGTATTCTTGCCTGGAGAATCCCATGGACAAAGGAGCCTGGCGGGCTACAGTCCATGGGGTCACAAAGAGTTGGACACAACTGAAGCAACTAAGCACAGCACAGCATGCTGCATTTCCTTGCTATTTGCTCCCCAGTTCCATTTTCCACCCTTGTACATTCTGCTCTGTGACCTGGTAGGCTGATGAGTAGGGACCATCACAGTTTGCTCTCCTGCTTCTATTTGTATTTAGCTACTGGGGAGCACTGGTCTGAGACTGGAGGGAGGGAGAATGTGAGGGAGGTATTCACTCTTCTGGCTTCCTTACTAAAAGGGTGTTTGGTCCTCTCCCCTTCAGGCCTAGAGATAGTAATAATGCCTAGCTCTCTTAGCCCTTTGTGATTTCTCTAATCTCTGTCACACATTTGAAATTTCCTATATATGCTGCATATGCTTTACTTTCTCAAATTACCCAAGTTGAAAGTTCCATCTGGACCCTGTCTGACACAATTTTTATGTGAGATTTCATTATAAAATTTTGCATCACTAAAAAAAAAATGTTTGAAATTGGTGGACTAGTACAGGAGTTGGCAAATTTTTTTTCCTAAAGAGCCATATAGTAAATATTTTTGGCTTTACAGATTATACAATACCTGTCATCATTCTTCAACTCTGTTCTCTTGGTGATAAAGCAGCATAGATAATAAGTGAATGAATGTGCCTATGTTTCAATAAAACTTTATTTACAAAGGTAAGGCAGTGGGTTTTACTTTTGGCCTATTAGACTGTAGTTTACTGATCCTTGATCTAGGAGAAGCAGTCTTCTGCTTGATTCATAAGAATGTTTCTCAATCTGGGAAGACTCTGACCCTTAAGGTATGTTTGACAGTATCTATAGACATTTTTGATTATCACAACTGGAGGAGGGTTATGCTTGGGGAATGTGTCCCTGAGCTAGTTCTTTTCATTATCATCTTCTGGGGCTCTGTGTTTAAGACAGGATACCTTAACGTTTCAGAGGGGAAGAAGAGGAATTGATAATGCCAACATGGGTTATTATACTATGAGTTTTGTTACTTTTTTGTACTATGAGTTTTCAATGAAACTACATATGATCCTGAAACTATTGAACCAGAACAAAATTGCAATATTTGTATTCCCTGAACTGAACTGATATTTGTTTTGACTAATGTCCTTATTTACTGACAGGGGACTATGTCTCACTCCTCACTCATCCTACCACCATATCATTAATTAGAGGACAAGTTGAAGAACAAGGACACACAGAAATATGTGTCTGGATGACATCATAATTTTGATCAGCTTCGTCTGCCAGTAGTTTTGAAGAGATGCTTAACTTTTGGAAATCACTTCTTTATTGCAACCAAAGCTATTAAGTTTAAAGGTCCATAAAGATGAGATAAACAGTAATAAAGACCTTTTGAAATTCATACACAGTGTGGTAAATGTATTTAATCACTGTCAGTTAAAAATGGTGATGTTTTAGCAATGTCCATACACTGGCAAAAATCAGACCACTGACTGCTTAATGGGGGACAAATATCTCAGTGGATGAAATGTTGTTTATTGTGACTTCTGAGTCATTTTTACAGGGTTTTCAAGGGAATAACCTGACCTTAGTGTACTACAATGAAAAACAGCTCTATATCTAGGCTCATTCTTTTTAAAATTAATTTTAGAGTTCATTTTTTCTAGTAAACACTTTTCTCATAGTCTAATTTATAGATTGATAATCCTTAAAAGATCATTTTAGAATAATACTGATCTTGAATATCAGGAAAAGAAATGCAATTGAAAAGTAAGCCAAATTTAGTGAGTATATAAAATACACAGTATAATCTTAATCCAGCTAGTATTGATTGTTTTCTGTGTGCCAGACAGTATACTAAACAGTTTTCACAGATTACCTTTTTAATTCTTCTGGTAAACTGGAGGTATGTGTAATTATCATCACCCTCATTCTCTAGATGAAGAGAACTGGGGCATGAAGAGATTACATAATTGGTTCAAAATCACATAGTAAGTAGTGCTGTTGGAATTTGCACCCAGGCAATTTAATTTCACAGCCTACATACATTAATCACTCTCTTATGCCACTTTCCATTGCTGTATTTTGGTGGTAAATATGAGAGGATTATTTTGAAGGTATTATGGTATATTTAATCTTAATAACCCAGGTAATAAAGATGTCTATAATACAAGTAAGTTGTGTGGTCTTGGGAAATCACATAACTTGTATCAGTAGAATGAGGGACAATACTGAGTGATTTCTAAAATGGCCTTTCTACTTCAACATGGTGTCTCCAAGATAGTCTATAATATTTTTCAACCATATCATTCAATCAAATGGTCATCCTTTTATCATTAAAATGTTTGGAATAAACACTTTCTAAATTTGCAGAAAAATTTCCCAGTCTTTTCTGACCTCATTGGTTGGTGCTTACATGTAATAAGAAACTCTGTAGTCAAAATAGGAATAATATTGTTTAATTCATTATTTTTGTCATAAAAGAGATGTTTTGCGAGTATAGAAATTTCATAGAATTTTAGATTGGTAAAGGCTTTAGCCATAATCTAATCTGTCCTTATTACATCATAAATGAGGAAGCTAAAAATCCAGAGAGGTTCAGGGATGTGTCCAGATTCACAAAGCTACTTCATTCATAGTAGAACTAGACTACAATGATCTAGGTTCAGAGCCCAGATCTCTTTCAATGAGTCACAACCACTTCTATCTTAATGTCCCCGAGTTATGAAAAACCACTGGCCAGTTTTAGTCCAAGTTTATTGGAATACAAAGATCTGGGTTTGAATCTCAGCTTTTTGCTTACTAGATTTGAAATGCTGGGGAAGGTTGAAATGAAAATATGTGCATATATGTTTATATATAGATATATGCATACACTATACACTAATCCTTCAAAGATAATGTTTCAAGCATGCTAACTGAGACAATACCAAATGTTAAAAGACCACTGTGAATTTCAAAGCTTCCAAAATACTTTCACTCATCACACAAGCATTTACATGCATTTTACAAGATGATATCACATGAAAAAGCCATTCACTGCACCATGATTTTTAAGAGCAAGGATGGGACAACTCAAATGATCACCACTAGAGACTGTGGACTTGTGATGTTATATCCATATTATAAAATGTTATGCAGATGAGAGGGGAGATGAGAACCATTTCTATCCATAGCCAGGAGTAATCTCAAGGATAAATTGTTAAGTTAAAAAGCAAGATAGAGAAAACATAACTCAGAAACCACCATTTATCCAAGAAGAGTATCTAAGTATGAGAATGTGTTTCTGCATATACACAAGAACATATGAGTATAAATATATATGTGTGTATACATCATGGTTAATTTTGTGTCATCTTGGCTTGGCTGCGGTGCTCAGTTATTTGGTCAAACTGGTCTAAATGTTGCTATACAGGTATTTTTTAGGAGTGAATAACATTTAAGTCAATAGACTCTGAGTAAAGTATTAATAGATTATCTTTCTAATATGGGTGGACCTTATTCTATCAGTTGAAGGTTTTAAGAGTAAAGACCAAGGGTTCCCAAAGAAGAAGGAATTTCAGTCCCAAAGACTGAAAAATCAACCCTTACCAGAATTTCCAGTTTGGTGGCTTGCCTTACTAGTTTCAGACTTGCCACTCTCCACAGCTGTGTGAGCCAGCTCCTCAAAATCATCAATCAGTCTCTATCTCTCATTCTTATCTGAATGGAAATGAAAAGGATGAAGAGGATGGGGATAGAAGCAAGTGAGACTTCTCTGGGTATAGCTTGTTAGTAGGTACGACTTTAAACCAAGTTAATATTTTCTATAATTAGAAAAACAGAAAAATGAAACAGGAAAAATTTCTTAAGAGAAAGCGAAAATAAACATATTAACTGTGAATCAAGTTGGTGGCAAGAGAAATGATTTCAAGTGACTTTAAAGCATAATAATTTGAGTGCACAGCTCTAGTCAGATTAAAAACAAAGGTAAAAGAACACATACAAAAGGTGCCTGCGATGTTGATTGTACCAAAAAGCAGCAGGGCTATGAAAGACTCTAGGGGTTTTATCAAAATAACTCGAGTCCCCAGAAGTGACTCCCATCATCCAGAGAAATTTTAGTTTGCTAAAAATAATATAAGAATGCATATAAAGAAAACTATGAATATACTACATATTAGTATACACTCATATACTAACTATATGGATATACAACACACTGTATCTATATGGCAGGATTGCAGATTTTGTTTTATCTTCAACTTATTTTCCAATCTGCTGTAGTTAGCATGCACAATTTTATAATTTCTAAATGAAAGAGGCTATTTAGCAAATATTTATGAACTAAAAAGTTCAAGTATTAAAAAAAAATACCACATGAATGGAGAGATTATTATTTTCAGGCTATAAATAATGCCTGTACTCAGAGATTTGATACTCTGGATAGAAAACTATTGAGTTCAACTTTTTCATTTTGAAGACAAACAAAAAAGACTGCAAAAAAGTGAGATGACTTGCCTGAGGCCATCATTACAAAGCAAAGAGAAAAAGTCCAAAGTAGAAAATGTGATCATAGTTTTAAAATTACATTTCTCTTAATTTGAAGTTAACCTGGACCTGTTGTATTTCTGTTGTACAAAGCTTTGTATTTCTCTCCTAAACCTAGAGAAAAATAGCCAAATTTGGTACAAGTGAATTTCTCATGGACTGATGAATAAGTGACTAAAAGATTGACCTCCAAGAATCTCAAGGTCTGTTCAGTGTAGATTTATAGTGATTATCTTGCACCACAAGGGTATATTGATATATTGGTATAACTAGCTGGCACTTCACCATTTAGAGAAATTCGGCCTTAGAGGGGAATCCTTCTGTAGAGTGTCTCATATGGTTCTAAGGAGACTGACACCATCAATTATCAATTCCAGTTCAGCCAAAGAAAGCACTTTGACACGAGAGGGATTGTGTGAGTATTTATGTCTGGCATCTTAAGCTTATTTCCAGATGACTCAAAGCATAAAGCAAGAGCATTTCGAGGTGTAATAGGCTCCTCTGTCCATGGAATTCTCCAGGCAAGAATACTGGAGTGGGTAACCATTCCCTTCCTCAGGGGATCTTCCTGACCCAGGGATGGAACCCAGGTATCCTGGATTGCAGACAGATTGATTCTTAATACCTGAGCCCCACCAGGGAATCCCAGCAGACTATACGGTTAGCCACAGTTTAGGGGGAAAGAAGAGAAATGACCAATGGGGAACAAGGAAGAAATTTCAGTAGAGAAATTACTTCAGACTCTGATCTTCACATTGTAGTTTTAAAAGTTGGAAATTAGAACACATTTGTGAACAACAACAACAAAATAATCTAGGTAGAAAAAAGTGAAAATGCAGTTAAAAACTAAGAGAATAGACTTGCCATGTCTTTTGATTCTGGAGTGGGTTGATGGACTCTTTAGCCAGCCTAAGGAAAGCAAAAAGACTTTTCACTACTGTTCCCTCGTATCCTACCTTTGAATCCAGAAAGTGCCACTGGAGAGCTTTTTCCTGCCCCAGCTCAGTGTTCTTTTTCACCTTATCAGACTTTAATTCTGCTCTAATTTGATTGGGATGCTGGCTGAACTGAAGGTATAAGAAAAAACAAAGTCTCACAGAAAGAAAGCCAGTGGTTGTCAGGGACTGGGGAGAGGGATATGGGGAGCAACGGTTTAATGGTAGGGTCTTTTTTGGGAGTGATGAAAATGTTCTGAAACTTGACAGTGGTAATGGTTGCGAAACATCTGAATGTACTAAATGCCATAAAATTTTCACTTTACAGTAGTTAAACCAGTGTATTTTATGTTAGTGAGTTTTACAGTAAACAAAATTAAGGCCTCAATGTAGTACATTTGAGACTTTAATTTTTGTAGTAGTGTCATGGGGAATAATATAGGGAAGAACGGGGAGGTGCTGGCATCATAGACGCCGAAGAGAGTGAGCGTGAGGGGCGCTAGGGACTGAGCTAAAATCAGTGGGACACCTGGCTTGGAAATGAGTCCTGATTTTATTTGGTGAATCCATTTTTAGTAGTTCTTTCTTAGCACTACCTCAGCATCTAATTAAGTTCACCCAAAATTATACAGAAGTCCTGCATGGGCTATCTAATAGTCTAATGCGGTTTGTGAATTTTTCTTCCCTAGCAGCATTTTTATTTTATTATTTATTTTATTTAGTACAAATGTCTTTAGATGATGTATGCTTTCTCCAGTTTCATATGTTCCCTGTGGATCCCTAAAACTTTAAATTATTCTTGTTTCCTTAATTTATGATAACATGTCTGGTCCATGAAAGCATTTGTGTTTGCACTCCTGGTTTTTAAGTAGCTTACTCATTTAAAGCACAATGCTAGAAATAGTTTACTCCAAGTAGATTCTTGCCTCACAGAGTGTTTTCTAAATGAAGACACATAGGCAGGATAAATGCCCAAATGATAGTAAAATTTAGTGCGTTGGAAACAAAGACAAATGCAAAGACCATATAATATCTGATTCCCTTCCACTTTTGCTCACTGCATTGAGATATTGTTGTAGTGAATGTAGTTAAAGACAAAGGTGTCTGTTAAAGAGCGGGGGAAAAAATACCATCAAATCTGTAACTAATAGTCATCAGAGCATAACTATATCATAACATACTTATAGCTTGGGAATGAGGAGTGCAATTACATTTTTAATGAAAACAACTTTGGTATATATATGCATATATATATATGAAAAAAATATATGCTTGGATTCTTAGCAATTTAATAGCAATGCTCTCAGGAAATAAAGCAACTATTTATTGACTCTACCTGGATGCTTTATATATGTCATTATTGGTCCTCATAACAACCCTACAAGTACGAGAACCTTGACATTTGTGCGGGGATGTATCAAATATTTCCCAAGCCCTCAATTTCAAAAATGTGAACGTAGATCTTGGCTTTCCTGAATCACAGGTTTTTAAAAATTCAGATGTCATTTATGGGTAGTCTCAAATTTTATTAAAAGATTTTTTCCAACTATTAGAATCTTAATTTTATCTCTGCTTTGCTAGTCACTTAAATAAACAAATAAACCAAAATCACCTTAAAGAAAGACTCCACGAAGAAATGAGCAGAGCAACAGGAGCTGACTAACCTAGGCAATCAGCTTAAGATCACTCACTGTCTAAGGACTTGTTCCAGTACCTCAGCCTCCTAGAACTGCCCAGAGTGTGCTCATTCTTCAGACAATTATCTCCTGTTGGAATAAGCATAAATGTTCACACCTTTATGGAGAAGTTTTAAGTGTTTGAATCTTTGACCTTGGTAATCTATTCTATGGGAAATGATTGTAAGTTATCCACAAAGATTTATGTGAATTTTGATAATATTTTTAGTTTTAACAGTGAAAACTTGCAAGGTGCCAGTTATCATTCTATTGTCCTGAGCTCCAAATTCACCCTTCTTTGTCTTCCTTTGTGTTAGGTAGCTGAGTCCTGTAAACTCTTCTTTTGCCAGCTGGTGGGTTATTCACTTCATCAGCAGAGGGCAGTTTAGAGTAGTTGCAAGAAAACACTTCTTTTCCAGGCTGTAGCCCTCTAGATACATTCTGACCCCACAGCCTTAAGCAGGAGCTTGAGCAGCACCCTCGGGCCATCTCTCCTTATCTGCAGCCACTTGAAGGCAACCAGCAATGTTGACCACATCTACAGCCACACTCTGGCCTATCCTTACCAGCCAGCAAAGGTATGCCATTCCTGCCAATCAGCTCCCGCCTATCCACACCTATCAGCAATGATGAGCTGTTTTTACAGCTAGTTCTCTCAGCCAAGTGTTTCTTTTGTTTTTGTTTCTCTTTTGCTATAGTAGGCTGCCTGTGGTAGTCACTCATGTTGAAGAGGTTTGAATTTAGCCTTGGGTCCCAGACGGCTTCTCCTAGTCCCTTATTGTCCTTCTTCCTCAGTCTATAGATAGTACGTGCTCTTTTTAAAATTTTATTATATATTGGAGCATACTTGATTAATGGGGCTTCCCAGGTGGTGCTAGTGATAAAGAATCTGCCTGGCAGTGCAGGAGACACGAGAGACATAGGTTTGATCCCTGGGTCCAGAAGATCCCTGGAATACTGGAATAGGAAATGGCATCCTACTCCAGTATTCATGCCTGGAAAATTACATGGGCAGAGGAGCCTGGTGGGCTACAGTCCATGAAGTTGCAAAGAGTTGGACACGACTAAGTGACTGAGCACGTAGTTGATTAACAATGTTGTGTTAGTTTTAGGGGTACAGCAAAGTGATTCAGTTGTACATATACACATATCTATTCTTTGTCAAATTCTTCTCTTATTTAGGTTATCACAGGATATTAAGCAGTGTTCCCTGTGCTATATAATAGGTCCTTATTATTAGATGATCTATTTTACATATAGAAGTGTGCACTTGTCAATCCCAAGTAACACAAATTAAAAGAGCAGGGAATTTAAAGTTAGAGCCCCCTTCAGTTCAGTTCAGTTCAGTTGCTCAGTCATGTCGGACGCTTTATGACCCCATGGACTGTAGCATGACAGGCTTCTCTGTCCATCTCCCAGAGCTGGCTCAAACTCATGTCCATTGAGTCAGTGATGCCATCCAACCATCTCATTCTCTATTGTCCCCTTCTCCTCCTGCCTTCTATCTCTCCCAGCATCAGGGTCTTTGCAAATGAGTCAGCTCTTCTCATGAGGTGGCCAGAGTATTGGAGTTTCAGCCTCAGCATCAATCCTTCCAATGAATATTCAGGACTGATTTCTTTTAGAATGGACTGGTTGGATCTCCTTGCTGTCCAGGGGACTCTCAAGAGTCTTCTCCAACACCACAGTTCAAAAGGATCAATTCTTCAGTGCTCAGCTTTCTTTATAGTCCAACTCTCACATCCATACATGACCACTGGAAAAACCTGACTAGATGGACCTCCCACTAGACGGACCTTTGTTGGCAAAGTAATGTCTCTGCTTTTTAATACGATGTCTAGGTTGGTCATAGCTTTTCTTCCAAGGAGCAAGCATCTTTTAATTTCATGGCTGTAGTCACCATCTGCAGTGATTTTGGAGCCCCCCAAAATGAAGTCTGTCACTTTCCATTGTTCCCCATCTATTTGCCATTAAGTGATGGGACCAGATGCCATGATCTTAGTTTTCTGAATGTTGAGCTTTAAGCCAACTTTTTCACTCTCCTCTTTCACTTTCATCAAGAGGCTCTTCAGTTCCTCTTCACTTTCTGCCATAAGGGTGATGTCATCTGCATATCTGAGGTTATTGATATTTCTCTCTGCAATCTTGATTCCAGCTTGTGCTTCATCCAGTTTAGCATTTCGCATGATGTACTCTGCATATAAGTTAAATAAGCAGGGAACAATATACAGCCTTGATGTACTCCTTTCCCAATTTAAAACCCCCTTAGAGCTTACCTTTACCTGTTTTTGTAGTTAGTTTTTTGAATATTTATTTTTCCCTGTTCAAATAACTGTTGTGGTTTCTGTCTCCCAACTGGACTTTGATTAGTATGTAAGTTAAATGTTCATCAGTAAAGGATTAGTTGAATAATTGTGGATATATCCATTTAACGGAATAATATTGAGATCTATCAGTGTTCTTCAATCAAAGTCCACCAGGAACACACTTGTAGCTAAACAAGTTGAGGATTTATTATTTGTAGCAAGGAAGAAAACACATCATGGGAAACTGTGGGATGTTTCAGTAGGAAGATATTAGAGCCCTTTACAGGGTTTGGGATTTGGTTGGGCAATTTGTGGGAAGGTTTAAGAAAGAGATTTGGTCTAGATTGGGTATTGTCAGAATGTGGGAGTAATTCTATGGTATTTTAGAGGTGCCATAGTGATCTTGCTTTTATCTGTACTTATACAAGATTATGAAGAGGCCTTGCTTTATATAATCCTGTCATGATATCAGAGTAACCTTGCCTAAGGTTGGCATTCAATGAGATTGTTTATGTCCAGTAGGAGACTAACATGCCCTTGCTGGGAATGTCAGATCATTTCTGAACATGAGTTTTTTTTTTTCAGAGCTTTCAGCTCTTATTTAAGAAGTCTGGCTACCCTTGGGCTACCACTTGGAGTGACCACATGCTTACATATATAGAGAGATGGCTCAGAGTTCAGTCTCTAACTATTGAATGCTGGGTAACAGACAATTGAATAAAGAAGACGATGAGCTGATCTCAGCCCCAGTCATTGTCTGGACACAAAAGTGTGAGGGTCCTGCATGCAGTGAGAACTACTTAACTGAGCCCAGCTGGCCTCTAATCTGGTGAGTAAAATAAATAATTCCATTGGTTTACTACTTTGGAGTGTTTTGTTGTTCAGTAATAGAGAACTGTTACAATATCTGGTAGGCAGTTAGCTCTATAGTTCTGGAGCTCAGGAGAGAGAACAAAGCCTGGAGGGAGAGGTTAGAAAGTCCTTTAGCAAGGAGAAAGCAGTTACAGTCATAGATGAAGTCATCAGGGAGATAATGTACATTGAGAAAAGGAAAAAAAAAATCTTGAGTATCACCTTTAGCGACAACTCTAAAGGGATCAAGATTAAAGAAGCATTTGCAAGGAGACTGAGAAGGAGTTATCAGACTACATCCAGGAGGGATGATGTCAGTGAAGTCAAGAATGAGTGTGCAAAATGAAGGGCATTTTCCACAGAGTCAAATGCTGCGGAGGGAGGTCAATTAAGACAAGGACTGAATAATGTTCTTTGGATTTACCAACAATGAGTTTACCTTGTTGGCAGAAGTTGTTTCAGGGAAACTGGAGGCTAAGCAGTGATGGACAGAAACCAGGTTGCAGAGATAAAGAGGGAGGAGAAGATAAGAAAGAGAATACCAAAGTTCATGCTGTTTCACCACATTATGCCGACTTTCTCCATACTATTCATTGGCATATAATTTTTTCTACAATTCAGTGACCCATAAAACAATCACATCATGTCATGAAACATAATTCCAGAATAGCATGAATTTATCACATCCTGATATATATTTAGTGTTATACTTTAACCTGCAGTTTCCAGTTATAAATACATTGCTCTGTG
>SJYC01106919.1:0-14283 GCA_006408675.1 Madoqua kirkii | reverse complement strand
TCATCTATATTTTAACTGGATTAATGATTGTTGAACTTTGGTTTTTTAAAAGCATGTTTTAAATGATAGATAAAGTCAAAGCAAACATAAGACAAGTTATAAAAAATTGTCAAATCATTTTCAATCATTTGTAATTTCAAAGTCTGCCCATTTCAGTTTCCTTCAAAACATTTTGATCATATGGAGTTAATATTCTTCATGGATTTCTTGTGCTCATTTTCTCTTCCCACTGGAACTTAGAATGTCAAAAATCACTAATTTATTAATTTTCCTTAAAATTAAAGCTTAGATGAATGTTCTGAGCATATTGTGGTTCCCTAATCATATATCCATTTTGTTCAAAATGTACACTCTTTGAACTTAAAAGTTGGGCCAAGTTATAATGAAATGTTTAGGGAATAATAAATGGAAAAATACAACCAGAGGTACTTTTACTGTGCCCATTTTCTCCCCAGGGCCATTATTTGTTCAATAATACTGAGTTTGGAGAAACTATGAGATATAACTGATACATATTTATTTTTAAGCCTAAGGCATCCAATGATTTACAGTGATGGGTGTCTGCCCACAATATTGCCATTGCTATTTTTAAGATCTGGTGCCAAACCAGGCAGAGGTCTGGCCCTGCAGCCTTCATGGCCCTGTTTTTATAACCATTTCTCAGCCTAATTCCACAATATCATAGTCATTCCTTCCTATTCTTTATCTCAGACACAAGCTAGAGATAGGAACAGCTACCAGGGATGATCAACATTCTTGTAAACCCATGAAAAACAAAGACTAGTTTATTTTCTTAAAAAATGTATTTAACTGTTTAGGCTTATTCTCAAGAATTTGAAAACCATTTGTGCTTTTCAGGATTTAAAAGAATAGCATGTTGAATTTCTTTGATGTGCTATTTATTTTGTAGTCTATGGAAATAGCATCAATGGATAGTATTAAAAAACAGTCTGGCTGGTGTAGCTTAAAATTAATCTAGTAAATGTGATGATAAAGGTCATGAAAAATATAAATTGATGCAATATACAGCCAAGAAGTATAATCTTGAAGGTAGAACTCCTTGTTTTCTTTCTGTTCTTTCTTTAGTTAGCAAGGTTATTTTTGCCTCAACATTGTTATCTTATTCCAAGGGAATGCAGGTTATAATTAGCCATTCCAGTGTAACTAGGCAGATGAAGTCAGTTCTCATAGTGTAAGTATGTCATACACCATCTCAAAGGACAAATTTTAATATAGTGTGGACTATAATGCATGTTATTGGAGAAGGTGATGGCACTCCACTCCAGTACTCTTGTCTGGAAAATCCCATGGATGGAGGAGCCTGGTCACTGCAGTCCGTGGGGTCGCAAAGAGTTGGACATGGCTGAGAGATTTCCCTTTCACTTTTCACTTTCACACATTGGAGAAGATAATGGCAACGCACTCTAGTGTTATTGCCTGGAGAATCCCAGGGACAGGGGAGCCTAGTGGGCTGCTGTCTATGGGGCTGCACAGAGTCGGACACAACTGAAGCAACTTAGCAGTTGCAGCAGCAGCAGCAGCATAATGCATGTTATAATTTATATTTTTTATGTGTCTTTCCTATGCAAAATCTATGTTGTCCATACTTCAAATAACATGCTAATGATATTTGATATCAGAGCTAATATCTCTGAGGTATACAGGTATTTTGCTCATTTTGCTTAGGGTGCTTTATTGAAACAATTGACTGGCTCTTCCTAAGTACATAAAATTGCTCTAGCTGTTTTACTGCTCAACTTATTTGGTTAAAATACTAAGTACTGTATGATGTCTTTGATTTTCTTTATGGTGTTATATTTTTATTCTTTGGATAATTTCCTCATTATTTTTGGACATTTTAGGAAGGGCCATGACTTTTCTAGGAATATTGAAGTGGTTTAGAATTCTTAGCCACACTGGCACAAAGTCAAAACTGATCCAGGACTCAAAGGGTGTGTGTGTTGAGGGTACAGGTGCAGGAGTTATTCCCAAAGTTGTTGGCTCATAGCCACCCATAGACTGCCTATATGGTTTACACTTTCTATGAACTTCCCAGGTGGTGCTCATGATAAAGAATCTGTTAGGAGACCTAAGAGATGGGAGTTTGATCTCTGTCAGGAAGATCCCCTGGAGGAGGGCATGACCACCCACTCAAGTGTTAGAGGAACCTGGTGGGCTCTAGTCCATGGGGCTGAATGGACTACAGCAAAAGACTATAACAGAAGATATGCAGGTTTTGTTAAAACCACCTGCAAGTTTTCTCAACTTTCATATCTGAGGAAGGCATCAAGTTTATTGTCAGTAAAAAGGAGAAAATTTCCTTATTTTTCTTAGAGAAGCCCTCTATACTTTTTAACTAGAAATTTGTTTCTTCTTGTGCAGATTATTAATATGCCACTCCATGTAACCATAACTACATTTTCTCTCTTTTACTCTGTTTTTAATCATATTGTTTTAATCCAATTCACAGTTTTGCAAATGTGTGCTACCTGCTAAGACAAACTATATAAAAGGTTCCTTCTTCTTCTGATCACTTAGTAACAATTAGATTCCTGTCATCTCTGACATCAAACTACAGACACACACACTTGCATACACATTTAACTTCTCTTGTAGAACTATGTTTTTTGTATTTGTTTGTTTTTGGCTAGGGATATAAGTGTCTAGTTGAATAATTTAAACTCTAAATCAATATTCCTCTTTTCCTCTTTCACTGTTTCTCATTTAAAAATATGTATAATTGTGATTTAGAGATACCTAAGTTTGTCCAAGGTCACATAATCATTAAGTGATAGAGCTTAGACAACAAACTTACATCTCGATGGCTGTTTGATTACCTAGAACTGAAACTTCAGCAATGCTATAAATTTCACATAGCATGGCCATTGATCTACTCCCATCTGAGTTTCTACAAACTGTGAATTACCTTTTCAGTTGAAATAGTGGAGAAACTAGGGGTCACAGGTCCTTGGGCTGAGAGGGAGAGAAATCCCAGGATCAGTGAGAGGATTTAGAAGTGATATCAAGGTGCTCTTTCATGTAGAGGCTATAACAACTGAAGAATTAACTTCTGAGAGACTCTTGCTGTTACAAATCTATTAATGAACAAATAACAGAATGGGAGGCTCTAGATTATAATAATGAGATGGTTGTCTTCTTTGCATTGGTTTTATTTTGTGTATTCAACCCATAGTTGGTGGGCTCAACTATGAGAACCAATGAAAAACCTAGCTGATGAATTTGTCTTGTCCTCCTCACCCATCATTTTCACTTTCTTATGCTTTGTATATAAGTCATGTTATACCATGCACATGCTCTGGGTGATATTCTCTATTCAGACTGCCTTGTAACTAGATCTGTTATTTTGTCCCAAATTCATTCTATATTCTTACTATAATAAATTAGTGTAAAAATAGTGTAAAAGCTTATTGTAACAAATATTGATTGGGTGATCATCCTATAACAGCTTCAAATTAGAAAGAAATCCTAGGAAAAAATGTTGTCCAAAATAGCAAGATGATAATTGTAATCATTATAACTAATATTTCTCAGGCTGTGTGGTATCAGGCACTCTGCTAAGTACTTATCTTCTTTCATCTTCATAAAAATTCCATGAGTTATGTGTCTGATTATCATTTTTCCCTTATTTTAATACATGAATTCTTTGATATTTAAAGAATTAGCATTGCCTAAAGTAGCATAAGAAATAGTAGGGAAACTAAGAGTGATTTGTTGGATATCAAAGTCTATATTTGAACTATTGTGCTTTATAGGGTGGCAGGCACTATATGGTGAGACTTTGCCTCCACTCCTGCTATTCAAGCCCATTCCAACTTTGTGGGGGTCAACTCTAATTCACGGTAATTCTATGGACCTCTTATTCAAACTACAACCACTATTGGCAATGTCAGCTGATTATTCTTGCATTTCATCTGGTGTTAGGCATGTTTTTAAGGTGTGCAGACAGCTTAGATGAAAAAGCATCAACAAGTATCAGCAACCTGGGTGCAGGGCTGTAATAAAGCATGTCATTAAAGGCAGAGGCTGTGTCACTGATGGAAATTATAAATAACCTTGCCTCTCAAAGGCGGAAAATAATTATCCCATAAAGACAGTCTGGGCTGCCACATAATATTCAACAAGCATAAATATATTATGTGTCCATAAGTGTTTAATCTTTAAACATATCCCAGCAGACATAGTCATCTAACCCACCAAAAATACAAGAACTACCTTAAGATGCCACAAAGACAGCACAGAAGAATGATCTCCTGGTCCTGGATGCATTTTTGACTGAATTCTGCTTTGCTAGCCTGCTGCTTGCTGAGTAAAACAGTAAATGAACAAATCTGGCTGCCTATCCTGTCCTGCCTGAGATCTTGTGGAAGCACAGCCACCTGAGAGCTATCTTCTCTGTGCAGTATTAGATTCCTCCTCCATTTCCCTGTACCATCTCCTAACAAGACATTCAGAATCAATTACCTCTACTGCAAAGCCCTCTAATACCTGAGATCTTTGGAAAGTGGAAGTTGTATGATAAGAAATAGGCGATGTCTCTCCCTGGACTCTTACTGGCAGTGTCTTTCTGAAGCCCTCTCTGGCCCCTCCTTGCCCTAAGCTGTTCCAGATATCAATCAAGTGGCAGTAACAGCCAATTTTAGATTCGCTGTTCGAGTCTTGGAAAAGCACCCTGGTTTCATGCCATCATTGCAATGGCATTATCTGAACCACAGGCAACTAACTTAGTCGTTTCTTTATCACACTTTGCTGTTGCTTTTTCAGTGCACTCATCAGCCTGTCAAACCTTATTTTCCTGGTTCTGATGATTGCTGAGCCAGTTCCAGAAGACAAATATTCCTGGGATTCTGTATTTTGGGAGGAAGAAAGATCAGCCCTGATAGACCGGCTGTTTCTCACCCTTGAGATCTAGCCGTGCCACATTCCAGATAGGATGTGTCCAGGCAGCTGTTCTCCCACTTGAGGCCACTGTTTTCTGTTGTACCACTGCTCACAAAGGTTTCTGGGTGCAGTTACTCTTCTTAAGTTGATTGATATGGCCTGGCATCAAATGAAAAGCTAAGCTCTGCTTCTGTGACCCTCGGAACAAGCCTGTATTGCAAGCAACCTCAGAACTTCAAAGCAGGATTTGGTTTGATGACCTGCTGACACTTTGCAGATGCAGAATGTCTGTCAGACCTCTCTTTGTGGGGCCTGAGTAAATACTGTCACTTGATTCTCTGGGCATTTATATTTCTGTATATTTGTAGGATCATTACTCTGTCTGGGTTCACCATTTCCTTGCTCAATATTTCAGTTTGAAAGAATTTAAAGAATATTTCAAGTTAAACAAAAGTATTTACTATTCTACTTTAAAGGCAGAAAGAAAAAAATTGATTCTAAAATTTTAAATTTTAACTCTGATATGAATTAAAAATAAATCATTTCAAAGTTTGGAAACAAGGTTAGAAATCAAGTTGCATGTTTTTAGCAGTCTATTTTATATCCGAGAAATATACTCCTCCAAAATGAGTTGTGAAATTTAGATAATTTTTTATTTTGAGTTTGTTTATCCAAAGAAGAGGGATATTGGGCATGGTCAATAGCAACTTTGTAAATTCCTCTGATTTCTTAAGTAATGAAATACACTCTAATCTATGTGAAATAGGACCATGTCTGTGATAGAGGAATTCCTTCTTAAAGTTTCAAATGCACAAAATAGTGTTTTGTCATAAGTCCAAAACCAAAATAGGAGACAAGGTTTTTACCCTCTAAGAATGTACAGTTTATTAAAAATAAAACTAGGTGTGCAATATTCATAATGAACATTGGCTTTTCTTAAAGTGAATGTGTGTGTTTTTACACTCCTACCTGTAGTTCAGTTCAGTTCAATTCAGTTGCTTAGTCATGTCCGACTCTTTGCAACCCCATGAATCACAGCTGCCCATCGAGTCAGTGATACCATCCAGCCATCTCATCCTCTGTCATTCCCTTCTCCTCCTGCCCGGAATCCCTCCCAGCATCAGAGTCTTTTCCAATGAGTCAACTCTTCGCATGAGGTGGCCAAAGTACTGGAGTTTCAGCTTTAGCATCATTCCTTCCAAAGAAATCCCAGGGCTCATCTCCTTCAGAATGGACTGGTTGGATCTCTTTGCAGTCCAAGGGACTCCCAAGAGTCTTCTCCAACACCACAGTTCAAAAGCATCAATTCTTTGGCACTCAGCTTTCTTCACAGTTTAACTCTCACATCGATACATGATCACTGGAAAAATCATAGCCTTGACTAGACAGACCTTTGTTGGCAAAGTAATGTCTCTGCTTTTGAATATGCTATCTAGGTTGGTCATAACTTTTCTTCCAAGGAGTAAGCATCTTTTAATTTCATGGCTGCAGTCACCATCTGCAGTGATTTTGGAGCCCTGAAAAGTAAATTTGGGCATGCATAATTTCATGCATCCTGCCGTTTACAGCTCAAAGTTTTCCAGGGATTACCATCTGCTTCTTAAGTATTATGGAATAGTGTTATCTGGACATCATTTCAGCACCTGCCAAGGGTCAGAAGACCTAAAATCCCTTTCTGATTTTGCTACTTAATAATTTTGTGACCTTGGCCATATCAGTAAATTTATTTTAGGCAGGTTAATTTCATTCATTTTCATTGAGAGGAATACTTATTCTCTTTCTTCTGTCTCTCTACCATTCAAATTTAGGAAATAATATAATCAAATTTAGGAAATGATATATAAGTGTTTTAGTTTATACCATTAAATATGCTTCTATTCTTATAATTGGGATAGACTAGAAGAGACATTCTTTGTGTTTTACCATCAGGGAAGCTATAAGCAAACTTATCCCACTAACTGAATCTTTCTCCCTGCACCCAAGTTTATTTCTAGATGTGTTATGGCTCCACTTTTATTGCTTACCACCTCTGTATTCTGATCAATCACACCACACTGGACTCAGTTTATGCATCTGGATAAATCAGTTTATGCACTGGATCTATGAAAAGTGAAAGTGAAAGATCTATGAACTTGGTTTCTTTTTGGCCACCGTACTCCTATCAAGAGCCTGCTCTTCTGTTAGGTGAAATTTAGGTTGTTGTTGCTGATGCACACTGTAAAGACTATGGGTTTTGCTTTGATGATTTTTCCCTGGTCCTCCCTGTCACATAAAGAAAAAACAAAAAAAAAACAAAAACAAAAACAAAAAAACAGTAGTATGTAGTCTGATGCCTGCTTCATGTGCCTCCCACTTTAAATTCTGTGGTTTTCTTGACACAGCTTAGTCAGTATAAACAGCAGGGTGTGCTTGTCACCCGTGAATCCCAGCTTATTTGTTCTTTCGTGTGTTCTATCCTGCCCAAATCTTTGCAACCCCATGGACTGTAGCCCACCTGGCTCCTCTATCCTTGAAATTTTCCAGGTAAGAATACTTTACCATTTCCTCCTTCAGGGGATCTTCCCAATCCATAGACTGAACCATGTCTCTTGCATCTCCTGCATTGACAGGCAGGTTCTTTACCACTGAGCCACAGGGGAAGCTTGTGGATTCCACTGCCAGTCCATAAACCTGCAGGCAACAGGGTGCAGATAGGGACTTCACTGACCTGTGCAGGACCCTGGATGCTAATGTTACTGTGTTGGGCCCAGGCTTCTGCAAAAGTGGTTTGGGGAAACTGGTACAATTCAGAATCTTGGGAGAGTTGAAGACTTATCAGGTAAACTTTGAATAATAGGATACAGAAACCTACAGATAAATTCTTCTCCTTCCTTTTCTTCAGAATAGATGGTGTATAGTTCCTCTATGACCTCTAGGAAAATATACTTCAAGAAAAGCAGAAAGGGTTGCTTGCCCTTGTGACTTAGCCAGTAATTTTGCTTCTCGTGTCTTCTCTTCCTCATTCCCTTTTCTTTTAGCTTCTTGCTGTCCTGAAATTTACTCTCAAATAACATGTTCACGTTTTTTTTCTGGTATCAGTTTTATTTTGTGCACTTGGGCTATGGCATATATTAATTCCCATATTTTAAGCCTTAATTCCATTTTTTATGTCTTCTAGCTCATTTTTTCAGAGAAGGCAATGGCAACCCACTCCAGTACTCTTGCCTGGAAAATCCCATGGGTGGAGGAGACTGGTAGGCTGCAGTCCATGAGGTCGCTAAGAGTCGGACACGACTGAGTGACTTCATTTTCACTTTTCACTTTCATACATTGGAGAAGGACATGACAACCTACTCCAGTGTTCTTGCCTGGAGAATCCAAGGGACAGGGAAGCCTGGTGGGCTGCCGTCTGTGGGGTCACACAGAATCGGACACGACTGAAGTGACTTAGTAGCAGTAGCAGCAGCTCATTTTTCAAATCCTTTGGTTTTACTATTTTGACTTTGTATTCTTAATTTTCTGCTTTCTGATATTCTTTAATAGAGGTAACTATGTCTATACAATTTTATTTTCTTTTTTCATAGCAGAAGGTTGATCATAGTTTTGTTGTATGAGAATATGGGAAATATGTCTGTTGAGTAAATTCACTGCATTTTTTTTCTACATGTTTTCTTATTGCACTTTACATATCTTTTTATCAGTGTCTTTTTATTTGTACTAAACAAGAGTTAGATTTTCTGATGTGACTCTTTGCAGGAGCTTCAGGTGTGGAATAGGATAGGGCCACATTAGCCTTCTAGGCTGTTTAAATGGGAAGCTCCACTCCTTCTTTGTGGTCACAGGAAAAGTTGTTTCCTATAAGCATTTCTAGTATATAATTGGAGAAAGCAATGACACCCCACTCCAGTACTCTTGCCTGGAAAATCCCATGGATGGAGGAGCCTGGTAGGCTGCAGTTCATGGGGTCACTGAGGGTCGGACATGACTGAGCGACTTCACTTTCACTTTTCACTTTCATGCATTGGAAGAGGAAATAGCAACCCACTCCAGTGTTCTTACCTGGAGAATCCCAGGGACGTGGAGCCTGGCGGGCTGCCGTCTAAGGGGTTGCACAGAGTTGGACATGACTGAAGTGACTTAGCAACAGCAGCAGCAGCAGCAGCAGTGTATATAATATGTTTGTTTGGCTTTGTCTCCCCTGCATCTCTAACACCAGGGCTGTGAAGACTTCTACCAGATCTCATCGTGCCCCTATCTCCAATCCTATGTTCTTACGTTAAATAAGAGAGTTAGTTTCTGTGCTTCAGGGAGAAACCTTCCCTTTCTGCAAGGTTATTCATGTAGACAGTTCTTTGTTGAAGTCTTGTCACATCCCTTGCATGCTTCCTTCCTCTTCCCTGATTTCCTTCTGCCCATTTTCAGCTTTGTTGGCAGTGCTTACATGCATTTTGGCATATGTGGCTCATATTTGAAAATATATAGGTATTTATCATCCACTTTTATGGACTAGCTAGTAGGTGTTTTCCAATGTTACATAAAATGACAAGATATATAATGACAACTTTTGTTCAAGAATACTAATATACATTTCAGTAAGTATGTTGTTTATAAGAAAAATGCATATAGTCAAATGATCAGATATATATTAACTACAATAAAGTATAGTTGAAAAAGTATGTTTGCACATAAGGGTCATAGCTATTAATTTCTATTCATATAATGTTTATAAGAAGCTAAATAAAGCAACAATCATAAATTCAAGGGAGTTAAATATTGCATAGTTTATTTGAACCAATATGTTGTTTCCTATTATGGCTCAGTGGTAAAGCATCTGACTGCCAGTGTAGGAGACATGGATTCAGTCCTTGATGCAGGAAGATCCCCTAGAGGAGAACATGGCAACTCACTCCAGTATTCTTGCCTAGGAAATCCCATGGACATAGGAGTCTGGCAGGTTACAGTCCATGGGGTCACAAAGAGTCAGTCACACTTAGCAACTGAACAACAACAACAACAACAACAACAACAAAAAGCCATTTTGATATTCTCAAAATTGCTGTCCGAGCAACTTCTTTGAAGTGGAATTTACTACCAGAAAAAGCATGTACATTGCATATTTGTATATCTATCATTTAAAAAATTAATTTGTTAATTCAAGCTTTTGCAACTCTGCTAAGTACTGTGCTAAGCACATTAATGAATAAAAAAGCTTGAACTTTTTCCTCAAAGGAGCAAAGTAATTAAAATTCACTATACTACTGCTAAATCCAGTAGCACATCATTTTCTCAAATATTTAAGTATATAACTTAAGTATATAACTTAATTTAAGTGTATAACTAAATGCAGGGCTCAGACGTTAAAGAGTTTGTCTACAATGCATGAGACCCAGTTTTGATCCCATGGTTAGGAAGGTGCCCTGGAGAAGGGAATGGCTACCCACTCCATTATTCTTTCCTGGAGGACTCCACGGAGAGAAAAGCCTGGTGGGCTGTAGTCCTTGCAGTCACAGAAAGTCAGACACAGTTAAGAGACCAAGTTGGACACAACTGAGCAATGACTAAGTATGCAACTAAATGTATGTATGTATTCTTATAAAATATATACATATATAATATCTCTATATATATCATGCATGAATAAAGGATAATCTCTATTCTTTTAGATAAAATGTAAATTTAAATTCTACACATGTGTCTGTATGTAAGAAACATATGTATATACACACATACATAGTATAGTGCTTTGTACTTATGTTGTGTGCACTCAGTGACAGTGATTGTGAAAGGAATTAAAGTGTTTCTTGAAAAGGCCAAATTTCTAATTTGCTCCTACTGAACAAATATTTGTTGTCTGACTGGGTTTCTTGTGAGAAAAGCTATTCAGGCAGAGGAATTATATCAAAGATTCCCTGCTACACTGGCACATATCTACACCTCAAAAAACTGAAGGTGAAAAATGTGAGGTGATTTGAAGTTTCTGTTTCTAGATTGATAATAGAGAATTCATTTGAGTTTTTTCACATAAGTCAAGATAATTGATGAGCAACTTTGTTTCTATATGCTATATATAATCTATTAGAGGAAAAATCACAGTGTAATTTGTCTGTGTATTTTCTCCATTACTCTGAGGCTTTTTCTTAAATAAAATATTCATTTAGTTTTGGCTGTGGTGGATTTTTATTGTTGTGCACAGGTTTTCCTTAGTTTCAGCAAGTTGGGGCTCCTCTCTACTTGCAGTGAAAGAACTTCTCATTTCTGTGGCTTTTTGTGTTGGAGAGCACAAGCTCTAGGGTGCATGGGCTTCAGTAATTGTGACTGTCAGGCTCCAGAGTGTGAGCTCATTAGCTGTGGTGCCCTGGCTTAGGTGCTTTGTAGCATGTGTGATCTTCCCAGACCAGGAATCAAACTAGTATCCCTTGCATTGCAATGTGGATTCTTATCCACTGGACCAAGGCTTTGAATGAGAGTATTATAATTACTGATATGAGCAGCTCTAACTGGAATTTTTGTATCCAGGGAACAAAATATATATCTTTACTTTAAAAAAAAATTATAGTGGCTTTCTGAGCATTTCTTTCTTTACTATTAATTATTCCAGTGTTCTTTCTACAGAAATCATCAAATTTGAGCCTTTATGCACTCAACCACTTAAATATATCTTCTTAAATGGGCTTTATGCTTCTAATCAATCCTTTCTTTTGTTTGGAATTCTCTTTAGGTAGATTATTTTAATCAGGGATATTCTTTAATATAAAAAGTATAGATATCTCTTAAATGACAGGTGAATGGGAGAAGTGTATACACCAGACTAAAACATCAGAATCTCAAACATATGCTTACATCAAATGATCACAGCAAGTGCTTTTTCAAGTGGTGATGGACACTACAAGGTAGGATAATTTTGTTCTTTTTTTGAGAGAGAATATGTCTTAATCAAGCTCTTTTGCTCTAAGAATGAAGAATTTCATTAAAAGGTAAATAGGATCGCCTGTTATATTTCATATTATTATATATTTTCTTCAGATGCTGCAAATATTTGCATCAGAGTAACCGAGGTACTTATTAGAACTGCTCATTCTGAGACCTCTCACAAATGAATTAATGCCAACTCAAGATGAACCAAATATTAGGATTATCAAACATCAAGTTTAAAGCAGCTTTAACCATGCCCTGTAATGTAAAAGTACAAATTTTTTAAATGAGTGGCAAGACATATTTTAGGAGGGAAATAGGAATTATAAAAGAGAAACAAATGACAGTTTTAGAACTGGAAATCACAATCTCTGAAGTAAATTTCATACTGAAAGGGCTCAATAGCACAGTAGCAGTAACAGAGAAAAGAATGAACTTTGTGATACATCACCAAAAATATCCAAGCTGAAGGATGGAGGGAAAAACAGACAATGGGTAAACAAAGCTTCAGTTAACACTGAGATAATATACACATTTATAGTACCTTTGTCCTTGGAGTTTGAGAAAGAGAAAAGAAGAATATCAATGCAGAAAAAAAAATTAAGATAACAACTAACTCCTCCAAAGTTTTCCCAGGTGGCTCAGTGGTAAAGAATCCACCTGCAATACAGGAGATATGGGTTCAGTTCCAGGGTCAGGAGCATCCCCTGGAGAAGGAAATGGCAACCCATTCCAATATTCTTGCCTGGGAGATCCCAGAAAGAGAGGAGCTTGGTGGTCTACATTCCATGGGGTTGCAAAGAGTCAGACATGACTTTAAGACTGAGCACATATGCATACAACTCTTCCAAAAAGACAAATCTCCAGATTCAAGAAAATTAGTGAATATCTAACAAGATAAAATAAAAGCAAACCCACTCTCAAATAAATCATATGCATACTATAAATCAAAGTTTAAGAGAAAAATCTTGAAAATAGTAAAAATATTTATGCATTGGAACAACAATTCAAATGACTGAAAATCTCATTAAAAATACCTATAGTAAAGCAACCTCTTCACAGTTTTGAAAGAAAAGAAATGTGAATCCAGTATTCCATATACACCAAAAATGTCCTTGAGCAATGATAGCCAGATAAATATCTTGTACATGAAGGAAAATAAGGGAATTCAGTGCTAACACATTCATTCTAGAAGAAATGCTAAAGGAATTTCTTCAAGTTGAAGGGACATTTCTTT
This sequence comes from Madoqua kirkii, assembly GCA_006408675.1. Lineage (NCBI taxonomy): Eukaryota > Metazoa > Chordata > Mammalia > Artiodactyla > Bovidae > Madoqua > Madoqua kirkii. The sequence continues at coordinate 1,256 of SJYC01106919.1, read as the reverse complement.
TATACCAGAAGGATTCCATAGTGTCTCACAGGCTGTTCTGGTTACTTTGAATATTTTGAGAGTGGATGACCACACTCTTCCATATTATATATTTCCTGACATATTCCATCGTGTTCCTTTTTTGAGTTCTCTGTGTAAAGTACTCTTTTGCTAGGTCTGAATATTTTCATAGGCTTTTCTTTAGGACTGACTGGTTTAATGTTTTTGCAGTCCAAGTGGTAGTACTAGTACTGAAATCCTGCATGTATATACTACATGAACAAATGAATACAATATTTCACATAGCCCTAGAACAAATGAGGACCAGTAGTAAACCAAATTCACAGTTGGGTTGTAGAGAAGCGATCAGAAAAGAAAGCTTAAAGAGGAGGAGTCTTGGTTAACGGGTGTCAAGGTAAAAAGAGGAGACCAGGAAAAAAAAAAAAATCTATGTATCAGACATTGACTGGCTGCCTAGCTGTGATGAGCTAGGTTAGCAGTTAGCCCCCATGTGTTTTGTTACAGTGTGCTCCAGTTTTTGTCTGAGGTCCCCTACTCATAGGATGACCCCATTGAGTAAGATCCAGGAGGTGGTTCAAGAACTTTGGCTTTCAAGCCCAAAAGGGATTTCCTCTAATGTGCAGTTTTTATTGCACCTTCCTAGGCAGGCAGCAGTGTCCTCAGGGCAGCATCTCAGTGGCACTGCCCCTTTTTCCCAATACTGCTTCCTCCCTTCTCTTCTATAATGCTTCTTCCCAGTAAGCCCTCTGAGCTTCTAACTCTAGCATAACACTGCTTCCCACAGCACATGTTTAAGTTGAATAATACTTAGCAGATGCCAAGGATTATATTCAGTCCTATTTTCTGAGTTCTACATTTCCTATTTTCTCACCTCAGTTGCACCTTTGAATAATAATTTCTTTGATTTGGTGCTCATTGATACTGCAGTAGTTCAGTATGTGAAATTGTCACTGAAGTATGAAAGAAGGTGTTAAAAATATTTGGAAATAAATGACAGTGTAACATTTTAATAGCTTTCTGTGATCTATAATTTCCTTAAATCTGCAGATAAGATTACTTAACATAACTTGAACTGTATTTTATTAAGCAAAATTTTATTAAAATAGTATTTCCTCTTGAATATAGTCAGAAAATTATCAGTTTTTAAAAATTTAATTATATATATATGTGCGTGTGTGTGTATATATATATATATATATATATATATATATATATACATACATACATACATACCTACACATTTCTGTATGAATCAC
>SJYC01106917.1:0-16938 GCA_006408675.1 Madoqua kirkii | reverse complement strand
TCACGGACTCAATGGACATGAGTCTGAGTGAACTCTGGGAGTTGGTGATGGACAGGGAGGCCTGGCATGCTGCGATTCATGGGGTCGCAAAGAGTCGGGAACGACTGAGCGACTGAACTGAACTGAACTGATAGTAAAAAACTTGCCTCAAATGGGAATGGAAAAAGCTACCCAAATCTAAGAAACCTAGAGAGTGCCATACAGGAAAAATCCAAGAAGAAACATGCCAGGACACATATTAATCAAGCTAACAAATATTAAACACAAAGAAGAAACATTAAAACCAGCAAGGGAAAAGCAACAAATAACATACAAGGGGATCCACATTAGGCTAATAACTGATCTTTCAACAGAAACTCTGCAGGTCAGAAGAAAGTGGTAGGATATACTTAAAGTGATGAAAGGAAAAAACCTACAACCAAGATTACTCTATCCAGCAAAGATCTCTTTCATATTTGAAGGGTAAATCAGAAGCTTTACAGACACGTAAAAGTTGAGAGAATTCAGCACCATCAAAACAGCTTTAAAACAAATGCTAAAGGAACTTCTCTAGACAGAAAACAAAATACAAATTAAAGGCCTACAAAAACAAATCCAAAACAATAAATGGTAATATGATCATACATATTACTAATTACCTTAAGTGTAAATAAACTATATGCTCAGTCAAAAGACACAGATTGGCTGAATGGATACAAAAACAAGACCCCTATATATTGTGTCTATAAGAGACTCACCTCAGACCTAGGGACACATACAGACTGAAAGTGAGGGGATAGAAAAAGATATTACATGCAAACAGAAATTTAAAAAAAAGAGGGAGTAGTAATACTCACATCAGATAAGATAGACTTTAAAATAAATACCGCTACAAAAAACAAATAAGAGAGCACATAATGATAAAAAGATAAACCCCCCAAAAAGATATAGCAGTTATAAAGACATATGCACCCAACATAGGAGCACCTTAATACATAAGGCAAATTCTAATTAAAGGGATAATCAACAATAACAATAACACAGTAATAGCTGGAGACTTTAATAGCCCACTCACACCAATGGATAGATCATCCAGATAGAAAATTAATAAAGAAACATAAGTTTTAAAAGATACATTGGATCAATTGAACCTAATTGATATCTACAGGGCATTTCATCTAATTACAGTAGATTTCACTTTTTTTCTCAAGTGCACGTGAAACATTCTCCAGAATAGACTGCATCTTGGGTCACAAATCAGGCCCTGTCATATTTAAAAATATTGAAATCATTTCAAGCATTTTTATGGTCAAAACACTATAAGATTAAACAGCAACTACAGGGGAAAAAACTATAAAAAACACAAACACATGGAGGCTAAGCAATATGCTTCTGAAAAACCAATAGATCACTAAAGAAATATACCTGGAAATAAATGACAATGAAAACAAGACAATTCATAGCCTACAGGATACAATAAAAGCAGTGCTAAGAGGGAAGTTTATAGCAATACAAACCTATCTCAAAAAAAAAAAATCAAATAAACAACCTAAACTTACACCTAAAGCAACTAGAAAAAAAAAAACCCTCAAGTTAGTAGAAGGAAAGAAATAATAAAGATGAGAGCAGAAATAAATGAAAAAGAAATAAAAGAGACAATAGCAAAGATCAATAAATCTAAAAGCTGTTTTTTTGAAACGATAAACAAAATTGAGAAACCATTAGCCAGATTCATCAAAAAATGACTTGGTGAGGGAGAAGACTCAAATCAATAAAATAAGAAACAAAAAAGTTAGAAAATACAGCTCAGAACTACAAAGGATCATAAGACATTTTTATGAGCAGCTATATGCTGATAAGGGGCTTCCCTGATGAGTCAGAGGTTAAAGCGTCTGCCTGCAATGTGGGAGACCTGGGTTCGATCCCTGGGTTGGGAAGATCTCCTGGAGAAGGAAACGGCAACCCACTCCAGTATTCTTGCCCGGAGAATCCCATGGACGGAGGAGCCTGGTGGGCTACAATCCATACGCTGATAAAATGGACAACCTCGAAGAAACTGATGAGTTCTTAGAATAGTGAATCAGTAAGAAATAGAAAATATGAACAGACCAATCACAAGCAGAGAAATCAAAAGTTTAATAATAATAATAAAAAAAAAGTCTTCCAACAAATGAAGACTCAGGGTCAAATGGCTTTACAGACAAATTCTACCAAAAAAGTTTGAAGAAGAGCTAACACCTATACTACTCAAACTCTTCCAGAAATTTGCAGATGAAAAAAAACCTCCTGAAGTCATTCTATGAGGCCACCATCACCTTGATACAAAAACCAAAGTTGCCACACACAAAAAAGACAAAATTATAGGCCAATACCACTGATGAACATATATGCAAAAAATCTCAACAAAATTCTAGCAAACAGAATCCAACAACACACTAAAAGGATCATACATCATGATCAAGTGGGCTTTTCCCAGGGATGAAAGGATTCTTCTGTACACACAAATCAATCAATATGATACACTATATTAACACATTAAAAGATTAAAAACTATATGATCATTGCAGAGAAAGCTTTTGACTAAAAACCAATTTATGATAAAAAATAAACTTTCCAAAAAGTAGGTATAGAAGGATCATTCCTCAACCTAATAAAGGCCATATACAACAAACTCCCTGCAAACATTATTCTCAGTGAAGAAAAGCTGAGGTTAAGGTGTCTGCCTCCAATGTGGGAGACCCGGGTTCTATCCCTGGGTCTGGAAGATTCCCTGGAGAAAGAAATAGCAATCCACTTCAGTATTCTTGCCTGGAGAATCCCATGGACGGAGAAGCCTAGTAACTTACAGTCCACGGGGTCGCAAAGAGTCGGACACGACTGAGTGACTTCACCTCACCTCACCTCACCTCTCTCCTCTAAAATCAGGAACAAGATAAGGGTGACCACTCTTGCCACTATTATGTAACATAGTTTTGGAAGTTCTAGCCACAGCAATCAAAGAAGAAAAAGAAATAAAAGGAATCCAGATCAGAAAAGAAGTAAAACTGTCACTGTTTGCAGACGACATGAATTTATACTATACACAGAAAACCCTAAATATTCCACAAGAAAATTACAACAGCTAATCAATAAATATAGTAAAGTCACAGGATATAAAATTAATACACAGAAATCCCTTGCTTTCTTATATACTAACAACAAAAAATCAGAAAGAAATTAAGGAACAATTCCATTCACCATTGCAACAAAAAGAATAAAATATCTAAGAATAAATCTACCTAAAGAGACAAAAGACCTTTGTGCCGAGAACTATAAGGCTCTGACCATATATATGGAATTTAGAAAGATAATAATGATGACCCAGTATGTGAGACAACAAAAGAGACACAGAGGTATAGAATGGACTTTTGGTCTCTGAGGGAGAGGGGGAGGGTGAGATGATTTGGGAGAATGGCATTGAAACATGTAAGAAATGAAGTGACAGTCTATGTTCAATACAGGATACAGAATGCTTGGGGCTGGTGCACGGGAATGATCCAGAGAGATGATATGGGACGGGAGGTGGGAAGGGGCTTTGGCATTGGGAGATCGTGTACACCTGTGGCTGATTCATGTCAATGTATGGCAAAACCGATACAGTATTGTAATGTAGAATAAAGTAAAAATAAAATTAAAAAATAAAAATAAGACTCTGACCAGAGAAATCAAAGATGACACAAATAGATGGAGAGATATACCATATTCTTGGGGTTCTTTAATAGCTCAGCTGGTAAAGAATCTACCCGAAATGCAGGAGACCCTGGTTCAATTCCTGTGTGGGGAAGATCCCCTAGAGAAGGGAACAGCTACCCACTCCAGTATTCTGGCCTGGAGAACTCCAGGGACTATATAGTCCATGGAGTCTTAAAGAGTTGGACACCACTGACCGACTTTCACATTCACCATGTTCTTGGATTACAAGAATCAATTTTGTGAAAATGACTGTATTACCCAAACAAATCTAAGATTCAATGCAATACCTATCAAACCATCAATGGTGTTTTTCACAGAACTAGAGTGAAAAACTTCACAATGTGTATGAAACACAAAAGACCTGAAGCAATACCCAAAGCAATCTTGAGAAAGAAAAACAGAGCTGGAGGAATTAACCTGCCTGACTTCAGGCTATACTACAAAGCTATAGTCATCAAGACAGAATAATACTGGTACAAAATCAGAAATATAGGCCAATGGAACAAGATAGAAAGCCCAGAGATAAACCCATGCCCCTATACTCACCTTGTCTTGGGAAAAGGAGGTAAGAACACACAATAGAGAAAAGACAGTTTATGCAATAAATGGTGCTACAAAAGCTGGACAGCTACATGTAAAAGAATGAAACTAGAATATTTCCTAACACCATACACAAAGCTTATAATAGATTAAAGACTTAAATGTAAGGCAAGAAACTATAAAGCTCCTAGAGGACAACATAGGCAGCACACTCCTTGACAAAAATCACAGCAAGATACTCTGTGATCCACCTCCTAGAATCATGGAAATAAAAACAAAAATAAACAAGTAGGACCTACTTAAATTTAAAAACTTTTGCATAGCAAAGGAAACTATAAATAAGGTAAAAGACAACCTTCATAATGGGAGAAATTAATAGCAAATTAATCAACTGAGAAAGGATTAATCTCCAAAATATACAAGTATTCAGCTCAATACCAGTAAAACAAAGAACCCAATTAAAAAGCCTGCAGAAGACCTAAAAAGACGTTTCCCCCCAAAAAACTAACAGATGGCTAATAAATGCATGAAAAGATTCTCAACATCACTCATTATTAGAGAAATGCAAATCAAAACTATAATGTATTTACAAATGTAAATCAAAACTACTACAATGACGTCACACTGGTCAGAATGGCCATCATCAAAAGATGTACAAACAATAAATGCTGGAGAGGGTGTGGAGGAAAAGGAACCCTCTTGCACTGTTGGAAGGAGTGTAAATAGATGGAGAAGAGTGTGAAGAGTCTTTAAAAAACTAGGAATAATAGTTCTGGGCGTTTTGGCCACAGCAATCAGAGCAGAAAAACAAATAAAAGGAATCCAAATTGGAAAAGAAGAAGTAAAACTCTCACTGTTTGCAGATGACATGATCCTCTACATAGAAAATCCTAAAGACTCGACCAGAAAACTACTAGAGCTAATCAATGAATATAGTAAAGTTGCAGGATATAAAATCAACACTCAGAAATCCCTTGCATTCCTATACACTAATAATGAGAAAACAGAAAAAGAAATTAAGGAAATAATTCCATTCACCATTGCAACAAAAAGAATAAAATACTTAGGAATATACCTACCTAAAGAAACTAAAAAAGGGTGCCCACTTTCACCACTACTATTCAATATAGTACTGGAGGTTTTGGCCACAGCAATCAGAGCAGAAAAAGAAATAAAAGGAATCCAAATTGGGAAAGAAGAAGTAAAACTCTCAGTGTTTGCAGATGACATGATCCTCTGCATAGAAAATCCTAAAGACTCCACCAGAAAACTACTAGAGCTAATCAATGAATATAGTAAAGTGGCAGGATATAAAATCAACACTCAGAAATCCCTTGCATTCCTATACACTAATAATGAGAAAGTAGAAAAAGAAGTCAAGGAAACAATTCCATTCACCATTGCAACAAAAAGAATAAAATACTTAGGAATATACCTACCTAAAGAAACTAAAGACCTATATATCGAAAACTATAAAACACTGATGAAAGAAATCAAAGAGGACACTAATAGATGGAGAAATATACCATGTTCATGGATCGGAAGAGTCAATATAGTGAAAATGAATATACTACCCAAGTAATCTACAGATTTAATGCAATCCCTATCAAGCTACCAACACTATTTTTCACAGAACTAGAACACATAATTTCACGATTTGTATGGAAATACAAAAAAACCTCAAATAGCAAAAGCAACCTTGAGAAAGAAGAATGAAACTAGAGGAATCAACTTGCCTGACTTCAGGCTCTACTACAAAGCCACAGTCATTAAGACAGTATGGTACTGGCACAAAGACAAAAATATAGATCAATGGAACAAAATAGAAAGCCCAGAGATAAATCCACACACCTATGGACACCTTATCTTCGACAAAGGAGGCAAGAATATACAATGGAGTAAAGACAATCTCTTTACAAGTGGTGCTGGGAAAACTGGTCAACCACTTGTAAAAGAATGAAACTAGATCACTTTCTAACACCACATACAAAAATAAACTCAAAATCGATTAAAGATCTAAATGTAAGACCAGAAACTATAAAACTCCTAGAGGAGAACATCAGCAAAACACTCTCCGATTCTAAGCATTTTATTGGCGTTTTTAGACACAGTAGGAATTTACAAAATTATCAATTCAGGGTCATTTAGCTTTTTGTTGTGGTGTACCTTGAAAAATAGCCTTTCTTGGTCTAAAGCAAGAACACCCTGGCAGGTAAAGGTGTATGCATGTGTATGCATGTACCCTTCTAATCACACACAAGCTAAAAAATTATACTGAATTATATACATCATTATTTGGCCTTCTGAATGCTAAAGCCAAAGCCAAAAAAATAGCTTTTGGTTAAATGTTAAGACTGAAGCCAATATTCAACTCAGTTGCATTGTAAAATTTATAAATAGGTGTAAGTTACAGTCAAACTATTTGAATTACATTACTGTAAGAGTTATTCAATGAAACATGAATTTCTAAATTGCTTGGGAATATGCAAATAAAAGGAAATAGAAAGTATCAGAGAACAAGTCCCAGACAATAGTGTCAGAAACAGTTACTTTATATTATGGACTTTCTATTTTCCAAATACAATGACAGGTGCTTTTACACACTGTTTCTAATTATCCAAAACATTCCAAAATGCATATATGAGAATATATGAGAAAACTGAAGGCTACAGAATTTTTATACTTGTTACATGGTCCAAATTTCACAAAATGGAAAAATCTCAAGTTCACATAAAATTGATTGTAAACTCCTTGCAATTCAGATGTAATAAACATTTAAAGTTTAAGGATAAGAAGAAATAATTGGAAAACAACAACAACAACAACAAAAACTAGAAGTAACCCCCATAGCATCTTTTCCACTGAGCTCAGTTGAAAATGAAGATCTGTTTAGTATCTCTGGGTCCATGATATCTTCAAAGCCTTCAGAGGAGGTCCCTTCCTATTCTCTTCTAGCATTTGAAGGCCCAGAGGCATTGCTTGGTTCATAGGAGAATTAACTCTAATCATTGCCTCTGTCTTCATATGGTTGTCTTCTCTCCTGTGTCTATTTTTCTCTGTGTCTACTTTAATGACCTCATTGTAACCTTATTATACTTGCAAAGATTCTGTTTCTAAATAAGACCATATTCATAAATACCTAGGTAGCAGAAGGGACAGGTCAGGATTTCAACATATCTCCTTTGGGCATTCCCTGGTGGCTCAGATGGTAGGGCATCTGCCCACAGTGCGAAAGACCCGGGTTCAGTTCCTGGGTCGGGAAGATCCCCTGGAGAAGGAAATGGCAATCCACTCCAGCACTCTTGCCTGAAAAACTCCATTGATGGAGAAGCCTGATGGCAATCCACTCCAGCACTCTTGCCTGGAAAATTCCATTGACAGAGAAGCCTGATAGGCTACAGTCCATGGAGTCGCAAAGAGTCTGACACGACTAAGCGACTTCACTTTCACTTTGGGGCATACAGTTTAACCCATGCTCCTGCTGCTGTTGCTAAATCGCTTCAGTCATGTCCGACTCTGTGCGACCCCAGAGACAGCAGCCCACCACACTCCCTCATCCCTGGGATTCTCCAGAGAAGAACACTGGAGTGAGTTGCCATTTCCTTCTTCAATGCATGAAAGCAAAAAGTGAAAGCGAAGTCACTCAGTTGTGTCTGACTCTAGCGACCCTATGGACTGCAGCCTACCAGGCTCCTCCTCCTATGGGATTTTTCCAAGCAAGAGTACTGGAGTGGGTTGCCATTGCCTTCTCAAACAAACAAACAAACAAACAAACACAAAAAAAACCGAACTACTGAAATACAGGTCTCAATATGTACTTTCAAAAGCACAGACATTCACCATCCTCTCAACCAGTTGTATATTTAAACAGCGCTAAAGAAAAATAGCACACAATGGGTCTGAAAATTATTTTCAATGTTTCTAGAAAACATGGGAATGACTTTAAAATCTGACACATCAACCAAAATTACCTGGGGACCTTTTAAATGTGTGTGTATGTGTGTGTGTGTGTGTATCTGTCTTCCAGAAGACACTCTCTCTTTCTCTCTCCCTGACTGATTGATTGCTGAAATCACCACAGGGTTTCTGATCAGGATTTCCAGATAGCAATATTATAAAGAAATTTCCCAGATGATTCCATTTGTCAAAACAGGTTTGAAATCCATTGCCTTAAAAGAACTTCAACTTATTTAAGGAGATGTGTCTTAAATGTAGGCAAAATATAACTTATTTGATGTGTTCTTGAAATAACCCTGATGAGCTGAAAGTGGTGAAGCTGGATCACTGACTTCAAGCATAGTTGAGAGAGAACTAAAAATTGTTAAATGCAACTATCCTGTACCATCTGATTTCCAAGCTCCAGTTTCTCCACAAATACATTTTACATAAATATCCTAGGAAAGTAGTAACACTATTTGAAGAAATTTAAAATGTTAACTAAATAGATTTCTTCTTTCTTAAAATAGTTTAGAATAGATTTCATTATGAAGATTATCTTATTTGCTGTTGTTGTTCAGTTGCAAAGTTGTGGCCCACTCTTTGCAATCCCTTGGATTGTTGCAAACAACACTTCCCTGTCCTTAACTATCTCACAGAAGTTGCTCAAATTCATGTCCACTGAGTCAGTGATAGTATCCAACCATCTCATCAGTCACTGCTTTCTCCTGCCCTCAATCTTTCCCAGCACCAGAGTCTTATCCAGTGAGTTGGTTCTTTGCATTAAGTGGCTGTAGTCTTAGAGCTTCAGCATCAGTCCTTCCAATGAATATTCAGGGATGCTTTCCTTTAGGATTGACTGGCTTGATTGCCTTGCAGTCCAAGGAACTCTCAACAGTCTTCTCCAGCACTAAAATTCAAAAGCATCAATTCTTTGTCACTCAGCCTTGTTTATGGTCCAGTTTTCACATGCATACACAACTATTGGGAAAACTGTAGCTTTGCCTATATGGATCTTTGTTGTCAAAGTGATGTCTGATTTTCAATACACTGTCTAGGTTTGTCATAGCTTTCTTTCCAAGGAGCAAGCATCTTCTAATTTCATGGCTGCAGTCACTGTTGGAGAAGACAATGGCAATCCGCTCCAGTACTCTTGTCTGGAAAATCCCATGGATGGAGGAGCCTGGTGGGCTGCAATTCATGGGGTCGTGAAGAGTCAGACACGACTGAACAACTTCACATTCACTTTTCACTTTCATGCGTTGGAGAAGGAAATGGCAACTCACTCCAGTGTTCTTGCCTAGAGAATCCTAGGGTTGGAGGAGCTTGGTGGGCTGCCATCTGTGCCGTCTCACAGTTGGACACGATTTAAGCGACTTAACAGCAGCAGCAGCAGTCACTGTCCATAGTGATTCTGGAGCCCAAGAAAATAAAATCTGTCACTGCTTCTACTTTTCCCCTTCTTTTTTGCCATGAAGTGATGGGATCAGATGCCATGACCTTCGTTTTTTGATTGTTGAGTTTTAATCCAGCTTTTCACCCTCCTCTTTTACCTTCAACAAGAGGCTCTTTAGTTGCTTTTTGCTTTCTGCCATTAGATTTGTATCTAGCACCCTGATAACTCTGATAGAGAATCTGCTTGCAATGCAGAAGAAATGGGTTTGATCCCTGGGTGGGGAAGATCCCCTGGAGAAGAGAATGGAAACCCATTCAAGTATTCTTGCCTGGATAATCCCATGAGCAAAGAAGCCTGGCTGCTGAAGTCTATGATGTCACAAATAGTCAAACAATACTGAGCAACTAACACTTTCACTTCACTTTTAGAGTGGTATCATTTGAATATTTGTAACATACCTCAGATACATTGATATTTCTCTTGGCAATCTTGATTCCAGCTTGTTTGTCATCTGGCCCAACATTTCATGTGATGTACTTACTCTACATATAAGTTAAATAAGCAAGGTGACAATATATAGCCTTGATGTACTCCTTGCCCCATTTGGAAATAGTTTTTTGTTACATGTCCAGGTCTAACTGTTGCTACTTTATCCACATACAGGTTTCTTGGGTGACATGTTTTCTGATATGTCATTCTAAAACCCTTAGAGAAAAAAAAAAAAAACAGAAACATTAATGATAAGCAAATTTTTATTTTTTATTTTAAATACTAATTACATAAAAATATATGAATGATTTTTTTTAAATTTCAAAAAAGAAGAGCTCACTTATAGACATATACTGTAATGAATATGATGTATCTATGTGTCTGTATCTATGTATCAGTATGTGGATATCAGTTCAGTCTCTCAGTTGTTTCCAACTCTTTGTCACCCCATGGACTACAGCACACCAGGCTTCCCTGTCCATCACCAATGCCCAGAGCTTGCTCAAACTCATGTCCATTGAGTCAGTGATGCCATCCAACCATCTCATCCTTTGTCATCCCTTTCTCCTCCTGCCTTCAATCTTTCCCAGCATTAGGGTCTTTTCTAATGAGTCAGCATAGACATATTCTGTAATGAATATGATGTATCTATGTGTCTGTATCTATGTATCAGTATGTGGATATCAGTTCAGTCTCTCAGTTGTTTCCAACTCTTTGTCACCCCATGGACTACAGCACACCAGGCTTCCCTGTCCATCACCAATGCCCAGAGCTTGCTCAAACTCATGTCCATTGAGTCAGTGATGCCATCCAACCATCTCATCCTTTGTCATCCCTTTCTCCTCCTGCCTTCAATCTTTCCCAGCATTAGGGTCTTTTCTAATGAGTCAGCTCTTCGCATCAGGTGGCCAAAGTACTGAGGCTTCAGCTTCAGAATCAGTTCTTCCAATGAATATTCAGGACTAATCTCCTTTAGGATGGACTGAATGGATCTCCTTACAGTCCAAGGGATTCCCAAGAGTCTTCTGCAACACCACAGTTCAAAAGTACCAATTCTTCGGTGCTCAGCTTTCTTTATAGTCCAACTCTCACATCCATACATGACTACTGGAAAACCCGATAGCTTTAACTAGATGGACATTTATCAGCAAAGTGTTGTCAGTGCTTTTCAATATGCTGTCCAGGTTTGTCACAGCTTTTCTTCCAAGGAGTAAGTATCTTTTGATTTCACAGCTGCAGTCACTATCTGCAGTGATTTTGGAGCCCCCCAAAATAAAGTCTGCTACTGTTTTAATCATTTCTCCATCTATTTGCCATGGAGTGATGGGACTGGATGCCATGTTTTTAGTTTTTTGAATGTTGAGTACAAACTATATATTGTATGTTTATATCTATATAGAGTTTGAATACAATCTATATATTGCATATATATATATATATATATAAGTCTATGAATAATCTGATCTATATATGTCAATGAAAAGCTAATCAGTTGATCTAAGAAAGAAATAGAAAATTTTATTCAAGCCAAATTTGAAGAATATAAACCAGAAAGAGCATCTCAGAAAACTCTGAGAACTGTTCTGTGCATTAGAAGTCAAGTCAGTTTTTTGTTTGTTTGTTTGTTTGTTTGTTTGTTTGAGATAGAAGGCTGTATATTAAATGACATGTTACTGCTAGTTTACATAATCCACACCTGTGTCATCATGGTGAGTCATACGACTCCTTACAAGATCAAGAAAGAATTCTGTCTTTTTAAAAGTTGTCTTATTCATGCTAGGAGAATGTTGCCGTTTGTGGTTGTTTAGGTATTCCTGCCCATGAGCAGATGGGGAGTTCTGGTTGATGTATAAGGCAGATATACAATGCACAGTGGGGGAGCGGGGAGAGGAAATCAAAGGGCGGTGGAGACTTTTTGTTTAAAATATCTCTTCTCGTGTCATAAAATATGAATTTTATTGTCCATATTTATATCTGTAAATGTAAATATAGAGTTGGGCTGTGAAGAAGGCTGAGTGCCGAAGAATTGCTGCTTTTGAACTGTGGTGCTGGAGAAGACTCTTGAGAGTCCCTTGGACTGCAAAGAGATCCAACCAGTCCATTCTGAAGGAGATCAACCCTGGGATTTCTTTGGAAGGAATGATGCTAAAGCTGAAACTCCAGTATTTTGGCCACCTCATGTGAAGGGTTGACTCATTGGAAAAGATTTTGATGCTGAGAGGGATTGAGGGCAGGAGAAGAAGGAGACGACAGAAGATGAGATGGCTGGATGGCATCACTGACTCAATGGATGAGAGTCTGAGTGAACTCTGGGAGTTGGTGATGAACAGGGAGGCCTGGCATGCTGCGATTCATGGGGTTGCAAATAGTCTGACATGACTGAGTGACTGAACTAACTAACTAACTAACTAACTAACTATATACCATATATAGATACACTTATGTGTGTGTGTGGTACTTGTTCACACTCAGTAAGTAGTTGTATGGTAGTCTGACTCTTTGAGACACCAGGGACTATAGCTCACAAAGCTATTCTGTCCATGGTGTTCTCTAGGCAAGAATACTAGAGTGGGTAGCATTTCCTTTTTCAGGGGATCTTCCCAACCCAGGGATTGAACCTGAGTCTAATGCATGGCAGGTAGATTTTTTTAATCAGCTAAGCAACAAGGGAAGCCCAGAGACATCTATTTCTATGTGTAGATATAGTATTATATTTTACATATAGTTTTATTTGCTTTAACTCTTAAAATGTGTCTTAGAGATCTTTATAAATCTATTTAGATTTATTTCATTTGCTTTTTAGTATTTGTTTAACCAGCTGATTGCTTATATAATTTGCTCATAAAATAATGATGCTGTAATAAATTTTCTTATGTGTGTCATGATGCATAAATGCTAGTATTTATCTGTGCTATGTAAATTAGATATCAATAAAAAACTTTGACATTTTTAAATTTTAAGAAAAACTAATTTTATTCATTTAGTTACACACTAGTTTTTCATTTGGCTTCCCTGGTTGGCTCAGATGTTAAAGTGTCTGCCTGTAATGTGGGAGACCCAGCTTCAATCCCTGGATTGGGAAGATTCCCTGGAAAAGGAAATGGCAACCCACTCCAGGACCCTGGCCTGGAAAATCCCATGGACAGAGGAGCCTGGTAGGCTACAGTCCATGGAGTCACAAAGAATCAGACATGACTGAGAGACTTCACTTTCTATACTAAATGCCTTCCTTCCAAGAATGTAATATCTCCAGTCACAATTTCACAGGGTATAAGACTAGTGATTTCTCAAGAATTCGCCAGTATTGGACATTATCAATCTATTTATTTTGACAATTTGAAAGTTCAAAAGTATAATTCCCCTAAGCCTCACGTGTACTAGGTATTACCAACCTATTCAGTTTTGAACATAGGTGTTAAAAATATTTCATTGTCACTTTAGTATTCCTCATTTTTCTATGAAATAATGTTTTCATACACTTTTGGTCATGTATGTTTCTTCTACCATGAGTTGGTTGGCTTTGATCTTTTTCATATTTTTCTTAAACTCATTAGTATTTCTTTATTAATTTTTAGATGTTCTTCATATATTTTATTTTTGCCATCATTTTGAGTAAGTATTGTAAATGCCCTCATTGATCAATTTTCTTCTAATTTAATTTAATTTACTGTATTGTTGATAAAATAAGTTAATGTTTATTAATATTAATCATAATTTTTATTTCTGTATGAACTATAATTATAAAAAACAATCAGAATTAACTTTATTAAAATTAAAAATATAAACAATTCTTGAAGAAAAGCAAATAAGATGACTATCCTAGGATAAAGGAAATTAATATAACTAAATTTTGGCCTCAGACAAATTCAGGCCCTGGAGAGAATTTTTAGAGAGAATGGGACTAAGCCTCAAATAAATGTCAAGATAATTTGAACAGGTGTTATAATACATGTGCTCTCATTTGTAATGGCCAAGAGACAAGACCTGTGATTCTAACTTTGCCTTGTAATTTATGCCCATTGGCCTTAGAAATGCAAATACATTGAACTCCCTCAAGTTGAAATTTAACAGTTCAAACACTCAAAGCAATTAAAACTTATATTTTAAAAATAGCAATAGTAAATAAGAAGTGTAGTGATATTTAAATGTTTCTCTTAGTATTTAAAACACTGTGCACTTGTACTTTGAATAACTGATTTCTATATGCTGAAAAATACATTGTTTTCTTAAAACTCTTGTCCTCATGTGCATTTGGAGAAGGCAATGGCAACCCACTCCAGTATTCTTGCCTGGAAAAACCCATGAATGGAGGAGCCTGGTAGGCTGCAGTCCATGGGGTCACGAAGAGTCAGACATGACTGACCAACTTCACATTCACTTTTCACTTTCATGCACTGGAGAAGGAAACGACAACCCACTCCAGTGTTCTTGCTTGATAACTGATTTCTATATGCTGAAAAATACATTGTTTTCTTAAAACTCTTGTCCTCATGTGCATTTGGAGAAGGCAATGGCAACCCACTCCAGTATTCTTGCCTGGAAAAACCCATGAATGGAGGAGCCTGGTAGGCTGCAGTCCATGGGGTCACGAAGAGTCAGACATGACTGACCAACTTCACATTCACTTTTCACTTTCATGCACTGGAGAAGGAAACGACAACCCACTCCAGTGTTCTTGCTTGGGGAATTCCAGGGACTGGGGTGCCTGGTGGGCTGCCATCTAAGGGGTTGCACAGAGTCGGACACAACTGAAGCAACTTAGCATTAGTAGCAGCATGTGCATTGGTTGGTATCTGAACGTGATTGATTAAATTGATCTGAATCTAAAATCAAGTATAGGGGTGGTCCTAAAATGGCGGTGGAATAGACTAAGGAGACCACTTTCTCCACCATAAATTCATCAAAAGAAAATTTCAACACTGAGTAAATTCCACAAAACAACTTTTGAATGCCAGCAGAGGACATCAGCCACCCAGAAAAGCAGCTCAATGTCTTCAAAAACAGGTAGGAAAAAATATAAAAGGCAAAAGAGGTAGGGAGGGGGCTCCTTCCCTGGAAGGGAGTCTTGAGAAATTTCTAAACACCAGGAAACATTCTCACTGCCGAGTCTGTAGTGAGCCGTGGAAGCACGGAGGGCAACATAACAGGGATGAAATAAATAATTAAAACCAACAAATTACAAGCCCAAGGGTAACTCCCCCAGCAGAGAAGCAGTGCAGATGCCTGCATCCGCCACTAGCAAGTGGTGGCTGGGCAGGCAGGCGCGGGCTGCATTGCCTTTAAGGATCGGGCCCAAATGCCCCGAGTGTACCCAGAGCGAATTAACTTGGGCTAGCAAACCAGACTGTGGGATAGCTATCATGTAAAAAGCTCTAACATAAGACACCGCCAGGACCGCACACAGAAAAAAGGATGAAACAGAATTAGCGAGCTGCAGATCACCCCCCTCCAGTGACAGGCAGCCAGAACCAGAAGAGCTGGAAGGGGGCAATCACAGCCTCAGAGAGACATTAACTACCAAATAGCAAACAGACTTCCTTGCTAACTAAGACTTCTTGAGGTTCTGGACAGTCATCCTCCACCTGAGAAGGCGTGCCAGTTATACACCCAGAAAACTGAACAATAGGGACAGGAGAGGCGCGAAGTGGCAACTACCACACTCACCAAACACCTCAGCTACTCAGACTTGGAAAGGGCACAAAATGCAGGCCCAACCAAGTCTGAACCTCTGAGGACTACCTCAGTGCCTGAGCGGCTTAGACCTAGGAGGTGCATGCATCCCAGAGCCAGCCTCAGACACTTCCCGGCAGAGCAACCTAGAGCCTGAGCTGTGAGCTCCATAAGGGGGGCAGGCCCAGCGTAGCTGAGATACTACGAGCACATGTCAGTGTTATTTGTTTGCAGCAACCCTCCCTCCCCAAAGCACGACTGAACAAGTGAGCCTAAAAAAAGTGTCCACCACTGCCCCGCTTGTTTCAGGGCAGAAATCAGACACTGAAGAGACCAGCAAACAAAAGAAGCTAAAACAGAGAGAATCACCTTGGAAGTGACAGGTGCATAGATTAAAACCCTGTCCTTAGTACCAACTACATAAGAAGGGGCCTACAGATCTTGAGAAATATAAGCCAGACCAAGGAACTATCTAAAAATGAACTGACCCCGCACTGCCCACAACACAATCAGAGAAAGTCCTAGATATATTTTTACTATTTTTATGATCATTCTTTTTGTTTGTTTTTTCTTCTTTTTTAACATTTTTTAAATTTTTAAGTCCTCTATTTCTCCCTTAATTTTCATTTTTATAACCTACTATTACTTTTACAAAAAAGACCCTATTTTTAAAGCAAACTTCATATATATATATATATAAAATGATTCTTGTGACTTATTTTTTCTTCTTCTTCTTTTCTTTAATGTATTTTTTAAAATCCAACCTCCACTCTATATTTTTTAATCTTTGCTCTTTAGTATTTGTTATCAATTTTGTACCTTCAAAAACCCAACCTTCATTACTCATTTTTACTTGAGAGTGAGATTACTGGCTTGACTGCTATCTCCTCCTTTGGACTCTTTTTTCTCCACCAGGTCGCCTCTGTCTTCTCCTTCCTCCTTCTCTTCTCTACCCAACTCTGTGAATCTGTGTATTCCAGACGATGGAGAATATTTGGGGAACTGATTACTGGCTGGATCTGTCTCTCTCCTTTTCATTCCCCTCTTTTATCCTGCTGGCCACCTCTGTCTTCTTCCTCCCTCTCCTCTTCTCTGTATAACTCTGTGAACATCTCTGAGAGGTCCAGACTTGGAGCACACATAAGGAAGTGATTACTGGCTAGCTTGCTCCCTCCTCTTTTGATTCCACCTCATCT
>SJYC01106894.1:0-18554 GCA_006408675.1 Madoqua kirkii | reverse complement strand
AAAGTTTTTCTACAACTGTTTGATTTCCTTAGTGGTGTTTGTAAATGGCATGATTCTTTAATTCAGTATTGATATGTTCATTGTTTCATACTTTTAAAAATTAAAGCATTAGTTAAACATATTGCTGCTGTTCAGTCACAAAGTCATGTCCAACTCTTTTGCAACCCCATGGACCCAAGGTCTCCTGACCATGAGGTTTCCCAGGCAAGAATACAGGAGTGAGTTGCTGTTTCCTTCTCCAGAAGATTTTCCTTACCCATGTCTCCTACACTGGGAGGTGGAGTTTTTACCACTGACTCACCAGGGAAGTGCAGTCAAATATGCAGTAGAAGATAATTTTCAATGCAATAGGAATAACTCCATGATGCTGGGACTTCATATTTCTCTTCATATTTCTTCATATTTAAACAGTTTCATATGAGCCAACACATTATAATATTTTTAAACATTTTAAAGTATTAAATGATCAAATATATGCTTCAATGCAGAAGTTTTTAAATAATATTCTGAATCCTCAGGGGTTTGGTTTGTTTGTTTTTAGGAGAGTGTCAAATATTTTGCATTTTGAAACTGGGGATAATTTATAGAAATAAGTATAATGGGAAAAAGTTCTGGTAACTCAATTAATGGAAAATAAGTTATATTTTAAACAGTTATGAGAATTTCTAAGAGTTATGTGCTTGTCAGAAAGGTAAATACATTGCCTTGATTGCGTGGTTAATTCAGTCATTTAGGAGATGGATAAGGTATTATTTACCTTATTATTGGAAATCAGAGTTTTAGTCAGAAACTTGTTTCCCTGCATCTTTAAGAGGTAGAAATGTAAGTATTGAGCATTAATATCATACTAAAGTTGTCTCCTGGGTTGTGCAGTTCTAGTGTGACAAAAGATGTTCATTTACTCTAGGAAGTATCTCCTTTTAGCTGCAATTATAAGACAAGACTGGATTTAAAATAATAGATGTGTTATCTCTTTCTACATTTTCTTCCTCAACTATTATCTGAATGCACAGCTGTAGGATCCATTGAAAACATACATAAGCATAACATAGATGCTAGGCAAAAGTTTCATCAGTGACATTATACACATGTCATGTATCTATCTTTGTCAATTTTGCCCAAGAAAGTCACCTACTAGAAATAAGATATCGCTATAGTAATAGCTGTATTATTTTCTATTATGTCATTTATTCAATAATGTAACTCCTTAAATGCATTGGCAGAGTCAACTCTGGACTGCATCTGAACAATATTTATTTTTAAAAAAATATTGGAATGAAAAGTAAATTATTTTATGCCTTAGTTTCTCTTGTTATAAATTTGAACTCTCATACAATACATAACATGTCCACTTAGTGATTAATTAATGACTAGGACTTTATATAATCTTTAAAGATAGAGAAACCAAATATTCTTTGCTAATTTAATTTTTTCCTAATGACACATACACCTATACACATACATGCATACATATGATTTTAAAATGTGTTTTTGATTTCTCTTTCAGTTCTTTTTACCACTTGAAATGGCTTTGGTTTTCTCTTGGATATACTATTGAGTTCTCAACTGCTTTCTTCAGCAAAGGTTACCTATAAGAAACCAGTGTGTCCCAGAATTATTTTCCTTAACTGGGTCTCCAAATGAACTGCTGTATATCAATGCCTTTAGGCTTGAGATACACTGCAGGATTCTTTCTCCTGGTAAATGAAGCATGTTTTTGGAGCACTGTGCATATCAGTGAATAGGAGTCTAGGGAATAATAAAGTGCTGATCCTCTTAATATCTAGTCTAGAAAGAAACAAACCAGATGTAAGTTTCAGCAGATAGAAATATATTCAAGACATTTTTTTAAAGGATGGTGAGACCTATATGAGTTAGAATGTCAAACAAAATAATTAACTGAACTAGATGCAGTCAGATGACCTCATTTCAGTGAATACCTCATTGCCCAAAGGGCATTTACTTTCTTTACAAATAGTTTTCTTGGTATAATTAACACCTCTTCTTTAAAGTCATTGAAGACAGAACCAAAGAAGAGGATGATTAAATATTAAGAGTTGATATTGCTTTTAATCTTTCCTAAAACTCCTTTTGGCATTAATGTATGCAGCTGTACTTATAGGTTTCATTTTTTTCTTTAGAATATGGGTTAGAAAAATAAGCAATGCTTTGTACTTCAAACACTCCAGTGCTTCCATGCTGATTGTTACTAATAGCTTTTTTTTCTTTTTCTAATATAACTCTGTAGGTGCTCCTCTCTTCCCTTGCAATCTGCCTTTCATTAATGAAGCAGATAGTCTTATGATTTGGATTCAGAGGTATATGAGGTGTAAAAATATATTCATATGTATCTGTTACTGAGACTGATTTTGTAGCAAACACAGCAGACCTTATATATCTCAGTGTGTTTATCTCCTGCAGTCACTTCAGTTGAACCATACAATCTTTACCTATATTATTTCTCTTATTTGAACTACCTTTTTCAGATACTCCTTTGGAACTGGTTCACAGTTTGTTGAGTATTCTTTAAAATAGCTGTATTTGGTTTGTTTTATAAAAAAGAGAACCTTAGACTGGTTTTATTTTTTACAAATAGCCAAAGATTTTCAAAGTGAGAGCTCATCCATAGGGTATATGAACAATTGTTGTTTTGTTGCTATTTAGTTGTTAAGTAATGTCCAAATCTTTGTGGCTCCATGACTGTAGCTTGCCAGGATACTCTGTCCATGGAATTTTTCAAGCAAGAATACTGATAGGGGTTGCTATTTGCTACACAAGGGAATCTTCCTGACCCAGGTATTGAACATGCATCTCTTGCATCCCCTCCATTGTCAGGCAGATTCTTTACCACTGTGTCACCTGAGAAAACAAATGAACAATTAGGTGTTTAGATTGAGGGGGCAGGAGGAGAAGAGGGTGACAGAGGATAAGATGGTTGGATAGCAACATTGACTCAGGGGACATGAGTTTGAGCAAGCTCTGGGAGATAGTGAAGGACAGAGAAGCCTGGCATGCTGCAGTCCATGAGGTTGGAAAGAGTTGGACGCCACTTAGCAACTAAACAAAAATAACATTATATTATACATGTATTGGTCATTAAGTCCTATTTGTCAGGACAGGAGTGAGAAAGTGAGACACCACTAATGCAGCAACTACCTCCACTCAACTGATACCATCCTAGGAATGCCACCAGTAAATGAAGTTCAATAGCTCCTGCGGTTGTGTTGTCCTGTCATTTGATCCCTTGCAATATTTGTATAGATAGGAGAGATGCAGTTTACTGCTACTTTTTATCACTATATAACAGGAAAGAATAACAGATACAGTACTTAAGAGGGTCTTGGGGTCACCAACTTATTAAATAAAATGTATTTATTATTTGAAAGCATCCTTATATGTTCTCAGCCATTTTTAAACCCCTGCACAATCATGCTAGACTCCGTTTTATTTCTTCTCACTTTTCTGTGTTGAAAATGCATAAGAATTATGCTTTCTTATTTTCATGCTTTAATTTCTATGCATTTTGCTGGTCAATTAATAAAATGCATTTTAAATTCTTTTTACCCAAATTTTAAAACTTATATAACAACACAGCAGAATTATCTTTAAAGATGAATTTTAAATACTGATTAGTTAATTAAATACTCTGACTCTCTTACAATATATCCTCTTTCTGGAACAATGCATCCTGTTATCTTGTAGGCTGTAAAATTAATTATAATAATAAAATAATAGGAATTGATTGTTATAAATATTCATGTTTTCATCCCTTGGGAACTAAACTGAAAGACAATGTGGTTGGTTGCACACAATTTGACAATTAAAAATGTTTTCTTCCTTTATAACCAAAGCTTAAATTCAAAACTAAGGGTATAGATCAGAATGATGTTTTATCACCATTTGTAGTAAGACTTAATTGAGGCTATTCTTATACATATGTCAGACATATGCCAGTAAATGCCTCCAACATCTTTCCAGGACACCAAAAATGTTAACTTGACTTTGCCCAAGAAAACACTAAAGAATCAACCAAGATCCCAAACCTTGCCATCTTAATCTCTCTATCCACACTGACATAATACAAATTCAAGGTCCCAGTGTTTTTGCAACTTCCATTCCAAAGTTGTTTCAATAAACTTCTCTTTTTTATCTATATCATTTATGTCCTCTTATTTACTCTTACATACTGTACTGAGTTACTAATCTGTAAACCCGAGGGTAAACAGATGATGTAAAAGTATAGCAAATATTCAAATCCTACCTACTAAATATGTTTGAATCTAATTTAATGGTCTAGAGTACCTATAGCAAATTTTTTTTTTCTTTCTATAAAAGGCCAGATAGCAAAATAGTTGGGTTTGTAGGCCATAAGATGTCAGTCATGACTCCTCTACTCTGGTTTATAATGCAAAGGCAGTCAAAGACAATGGATGGGCATGGCTGTGCTTTGGTATATCTTTAATTACAAAAAGAAGTAATGGGCTAGATTTGGCTGAAAAATTATAGTTTTCTCACTCCTGGTTTAGATGAAGTAAAAATATTCTACCTACATAAAATTACAGAAAAATAACCAATCTAATCACATGGACCACAACCTTGTCTAACTCAATGAGGTATGAGCCATGCCTTGCAGAGCCGCCCAAGACAATGGATCATGGTGGACAGTTCTGACAAAATGTGGTCCACTGGATACGGGAATGGCAAACCACTTCAGTATAATTGCCTTGAGAAACCCATGAACAATATGAAAAGGCAAAACGATAAGACACTGAAAGAAGAAATCCCCAGGTCGGTAGGTGCCCAATATGCTACTGGAGATCAGTGGAGAAATAAATCCATAAAGAATGAAGAGACGGAGTCAAAGCAAAAACAACACCCAGTTGTGGATGAAACTGGTGATGGAAGCAAGGTGTGATGCTGTAAACAACAACATTGCATAGAAACATGGAATGTTAGGTCCATGAATCAAGGCAAATTTGAAATAGCCAAATAGGAGATGATAAGAGTGAACATCAACACTTTAGGAGTCAGCAAACTAGAATGGAGTAGAATAAATGAATTTAACTCAGATGACCATTATATGTACTACTGTGGGCAGAAATCCTTTAGAAGAAATGGAGTAGCTCTCATAGTCAACAAGAGAATCCAAAACACCATACTGAGATGCAGTTTCAAAAATGACAGAATGATTTCTATTCGTTTCCAAGGCAAACCATTCAACATCACGGTAATCCAAGTTTATGCCCTGACCAGTAATGATGAAAACTGAAGCTGAACGGTTCTATGAAGACCTGCAAGACCTTCTAGAACTAAAACCTAAAAAGGATGTCCTTTTCATGATAGAGGAATGAAATGAAAAAGTAGGAAGTCAAAAACACCTGGAGTAACAGGGAAATTTGGCCTTGGAACACAGAATGAAACGGAAAAGGCTAAAATGATTTTGCCAAGCGAATGCACAGGTCATAGCAAACACCCTCTTCCAGCAACACAAGAGAAGACTCCACACATGGACATCACCAGATTGTCAACACCAAAATCAGATTGATTATATTCTTTGCAGCCAAAGATGAAGAAGCTATATAAAGTCAGTAAAAACAAGACCAGGAGCTGACTGTGGCTTAGATTATGAACTCCTTATTGCCAAATTCAGACCTAAATGGAAGAAAGTACGGAAAACCACTAGACCATTCAGGTATGACCTAAATAAAATCCCTTACGATTATACAGTGGAAGTGAGAAATAGATTTAAGGGACTAGATCTAATAGACTGCCTGATGAACAATAGATGAAGATTCTTCACATACAGGAGACAGGGATCAAGACCATCCTCAAGAAAAAGAAATGCAAAAAAGAATTCGCTGCCTGAGGAGTCCTTACAAATAGCTGTGAAAAGAAGATAAGCAAAAAACAAAGGAGAAAAGGAAAAATATACCCATTTTCATGCAGAGTTTCAAAGAATAGCAAGGAGAGATGAGAAAGCATTTCTCAATGACCAATGCAAAGAAATAGAGAAAAACAATAGAATGAGAAAGACTAGGGATCTCTTCAGAAAAATTAGAGATACCAAGGTTACATTTCATGAAAAATGGGCACAACAAAGGAAAGAAATGGCATGGACCTAACAGAAGCAGAAAATATTAAGAAGGAGTAGCAAGAACACACAGAAGAACTATACAAAAAAGATCTTCATGACCCAGATGATCACGATGGTGTCACCACCCACCTAGAGCCAGACATACTAGAATATGACATCAAATGGGCCTTAAGAAACATCACTGCAACAAAGCTAGTGGAGGTGATGAAATTCCAGTGGAGCGATTTCAAATCCTAAAGGATGATGCTATGAAAGTGCTGCACTCAATATGTCAGCAAATTTGGAAAACTCAGCAGTGGCCACAGAACTGGAAAAGATCAGTTTTCATTTCAGCCCCAAAGAAAGGCAATGCCAAAGAATGCTCAAACTACTGCACAACTACACTCATCTCGTACACAAATGAAGCAATGCTCAAAATTCTCCAAGCCAGGCTTCAACAATATGTAAACTGTGAACTTCCAAATGTTCAAGCTGCTTTTAGAAAAGGCAGGGGAACCAGAGAACAAATTGCTAATATCTGCTGGATCATCGAAAAGCAAGACAGTTCCAGAAAAACATCTATTTTTGCTTTACTATCTATGTCAAAGCCTTTGACTGTGTGGATCACAATTAACTGTGGAAAATTCTGAAAAAGATGGGAATACAAAACCTCTTACACGTCTCTTGATAAATCTGGTTGCAGATCAGGAAACAACAGATAGAACTGGGCATGGAACAATAGGCTGTTTCCCAATAGGAAAAGGAGTATATCAAGGATGTGTATTGTCACCTTACTTATTCAACTTTTATTCAGAGTACATCATGAGAAACTCTGGGCTAGATGAAGCACAAACTGAAATCAAGATTGCTGGGAGAAATATCAATAACCTATGCAGATGACACCACCTTTATGGCAGAAAGTAAAGAAGAACTAAAGGGCTTCTTGATGAAAGTAAAAAAAGAGTGTGAAAAGTTTGGCTTAAAGCTCAACATTCAGAAAACTAAATCATGGTATCTGGTCCCATCACTTCATGGCAAATAGATATGAAAACAGTGGAAACAGTGCCAGCTTTTATTTTGGGGGGTTCCAAAATCACTGCAGATGGTGACAGCAGCAATGAAATTAAAAGATGCTTACTCCTTGAAAAGAAAGTTATGACCAACCTAGATATCATTTCATATTAAAAAGCAGAGACATTACTTTTCCAACAGAGGTCCGTATAGTCAAGGCTGTGGACTTTCAGCAGTAGTCATGTATGGACTTGAGACTGGACTATAAAGTAAGCTGAGTGCAAAAGAATTTATTCTTTGGAACTGTGGTGTTGGGAGAAGACCCTTGAGAGTCCCTTGGATGGCAAGGAGATCTATTCAGTCCATCCTAGAGGAAATCAGTCCTGAATATTCATTGGCAAGACTGATGTTGAAGCTGAAACTCCAGTACTTTAGCCACTTGATGCAAAGAGCTGACTCATCTGAAAAGGCCTTGATGCTGGGAAAGATTGAAGGCAGGAGGAAAAAGGGATAACAGATGATGAGGCGGTTGGATGGCACCACTAGTCAATAGACATGAGTTTATGTAAACCCCGGCATTTGGTGATGAATAGCGAATCCTGGTGTGCTGAAATCCATGGGGTCACAAAGAGTCAGACGCGGCGCGCAATGGAACTGGGCTGAACCTAAAATTAAAGTAATAAGTTCATTTCATGAATTGTAGATATGTTCATTGGCCCAATCATTGAACGTCCTGTTATTTGATAAAACAACTTTTACAATATAATAGAGCTCTTGTACTATAAAACCATATAAGATTAATTTGATCATATTCCCTTAAAATTGTTTAGTCTTACTGATCAACAATAATGCAATCTATTTTAAAGGCATGGCCTATTTGTAAGATACATCATACTATGTAGAATAGCTATGTACTCAAGGCTTTTCTTCTGTAATTGTACTGAAATACTATTACCATCTGATGCTTGAAACTTCTAGTTACTATTATTAGATTTCCACTCAAATCTCAAAGACAACATTTTTGATAAGAGAACAAAAATAAGCAGGGATATTTTCCTCATTACTGTCTTTATTATAGCAAAATTCCCACACCTTAAAGTTCAGAGATTATCAGTCAGTTCAGTCCCTCATTCATGACCAAATCTTGGAGACCCCATGGATCCACCATGTCAGGCTTCACTGTCCATCACCAGCTCCCGGAGTTTACTTAAACTCATGTCCATCGAGTCAGTGATGCCATCCAACCATCTCGTCCTCTGTCATCCCCTTCTCCTCCTGCCTTTCATCTTTCTCAGCATCAAGATATTTTCCAATGAGTCAGTTCTTCACATCAGGTGGCCAAAGTATTGGAGTTTAAGCTTCAGCATTAATACTTCCAATGATTATTCAGGACTGATTTCCTTTGATGGACTGGCTGGATCTCCTTGCAGTGCAAGGGACTGTCAAGAATATTCTCTAACACCACAGTTCAAAAGTATCAATTCTTCAGTACTCAGCTTTCTTCACAGTCCAACTCTCACATCCATAATGACTACTGGAAAAACCATAGCTTTGACTAGATGGACGTTTGTTGGCAAAGTAATGTCTCTGCTTTTTAATATGCTATATAGGTTGGTCATAGTTTTTCTTTCAAGGAGCAGGCGTCACCATTTTCAGTGATTTTGGAGCCCAAGAAAATAAAGTTTGTCACTGCTTTCATTGTTTCCCCATCTATTTGTCATGAAGTGACAGCACCAGACGCCATTATCTTCGTTTTCTGAATGTTGAGACTTAAGCCAACTTTTTCACTCTTCTCTTTCACTTTCATCAAGAGGCTCTTTAGTTCCTCTTCGCTTTCTGCCATAAGGGTGATGTCATCTGCATAACTCAGTTTATTGATATTTCTTCCAGAAAACTTGATTCCTGCTTATGCTTCATCCAACCTGGAATTTCACATGATGTACTCCGCATTTAAGTTAAATAAGCAGGGGTGACAATATACAGTCTTTATGTACTCCTTTCTCGATTTGGAACCAGTCTGTTGTTCCATGTCCTGTTCTTTACCTACATACAGGTTTCTCAGGAAGTAGGTAAGGTGTTCTGGTGTTTTCATCCCTTTAAGAATTTTCCACAGTTCGTTGTGATTCACATAGTCAAAGGTTTTGGCATAGTCAATGAAGCAGAATTAGATATCTTTCTGGAATACTCTTGCACTTCCAGTGATCCAACAGATGTTGACAATTTTATCTCTGGTTCATCCTGCTTTTTTATATCCAGTTTGAACATCTGAAAGTTTGTGGTTCCTGTGTTGTTGAAGCCTGGAGAATTTTGAGCATTACTTTGGTAGTGTGTGGGATGAGTGCAGTTGGAAAGATTGTAATGACTGTAATGATCAGAGATTGTTATAATTTTGAAAAGCAAATAAGCAAGTAAAAATGTTGGTTTCTATCTTCAGTAATTACCTTGTTCATTCATTTCTTTATTTAGTATATCTCTCTGCCATTTATAAAATATAAAAAATTATAACTACCATTTTACTTCTGAAGGCATTTGACTTGAAGACATTTAGAGTGTTTAAAAGAGTGAGAAAAAAAAGGGGGGGAGAGGAGTCTAACTGCTTTCTTTATTTTTTGACAAAGTAGGCAATGATACATTAAATAATCTTTCTCAGTAGTGTTTTGCCTCAGTTATAATTCATTTAGTTCTAGCTCCCTTTGGAAAAGATTTATCTATGTCCTGTTAAAACTTGTGTTTATTTCTATTTTTACTTACATATAAATATAAATATAATTTCTTAGATTAGGAAGTAGACTTTTAATATCTAAGTATTTTCAAGCAGTCTATAATGAGCCAATAATTACCTTGTTCATTCATTTCTTTATTTAGTATATCTCTCTGCCATTTATAAAATATAAAAAATTATAACTACCATTTTACTTCTGAAGGCATTTGACTTGAAGACATTTAGAGTGTTTAAAAGAGTGAGAAAAAAAAGGGGGGGAGAGGAGTCTAACTGCTTTCTTTATTTTTTGACAAAGTAGGCAATGATACATTAAATAATCTTTCTCAGTAGTGTTTTGCCTCAGTTATAATTCATTTAGTTCTAGCTCCCTTTGGAAAAGATTTATCTATGTCCTGTTAAAACTTGTGTTTATTTCTATTTTTACTTACATATAAATATAAATATAATTTCTTAGATTAGGAAGTAGACTTTTAATATCTAAGTATTTTCAAGCAGTCTATAATGAAGCCAAAGATTTCTAAACTAGACTTCTTCTAACATTAATAATAGGACTATGTTGACATTCTGAGTAAAATGCTGATGACAGACACCATAAGAATGCTATTAATGTTCATGAAATAGCTTTGAATTTCGTTATACAGCTCGTGGTACTGAGTAGATTTTCTTCCTGGAATGTATGTATTACA
This sequence comes from Madoqua kirkii, assembly GCA_006408675.1. Taxonomy (NCBI): domain Eukaryota; kingdom Metazoa; phylum Chordata; class Mammalia; order Artiodactyla; family Bovidae; genus Madoqua; species Madoqua kirkii. The sequence continues at coordinate 8,062 of SJYC01106894.1, read as the reverse complement.
TTCTAAGCAACATTTAAAAAAAACATCATTATACAGTTTTCCCACCTGTTCAAAAGAATAGAAATATATTGCAGAAGTGATACAATCAGAGATCTTAAAAATCAATACAGCAATCAATCTGACAAGAATTTAGGATACAATAGTTACCTTACAAGTAATATAATTTTGCTCTAGGATAATGATTTAAGAGCAATATAGGCAATACATGTTTTTAATTCACTGGGGAGTGAAAAATTCACAAATATTTAATACTCTGAATCCTATGCTTATGCTTCTAATTTATCTCCTCTTTCCCACTCTTTCTTATTTTCTTGGTTTAGTTATGTCTTCTTTTCCCCATTGGTGAGGGGAAGAGTCACATCCTAAAGTTAAAGACATAGACAAACCAGGACGCCTGACACTGGACAGATGGGATAAGTTTATTAGTCACATGGTCATAGCCAGGGGGAGTAGGACATGGCTCCATATAGGGTCACAGATGGTTGTGCTTGAGGAACAGAGTAAAAACTCTAGGGCAATGAGTGGCATGATTTTGTAGTTAAAAGAGGATGATGTATACTCTGGTTTTCAAAACAGGGTAAGAATGGCTGATCTGAGTAATTCCCTGGTTTAATTCTGAAACCCACTATTCTGGGAACAAGCAGGAATTTGTGTCTGAAAGTGAAGTGAAAGTGTTGCTGAGTCGTGTCCGACTCTTTGTGACCTCATGGACTATAGCCCACCAGGCTCCTTTGCCGATAGAATTCTCCTGGGAAGAATACTAGAATAGGTAGCCATTCCCTTCTCCAGGGGATCTTTCTGACCGAGGGATCAAACCCAGGTCTTCTGCATTGTAGACAGATTCTTTACCATCTGAGCCACCAACAAGCATTGCACCTCATCTCTAGTCCTCTGTAGAAGGCAGAGTGTTGGGTTTAGGGATCATATCCATGGAAATGACTAGGGAGGAGAAATTTGGGTTAGGCCATTTGAGGTCCTTTAACCCTATGAAACATCAAAGTACTACATATTCCTGACTTTTAGACATTATACTGAAGTTGGGAGTCTGATAACTTGACATAAATTCAAACCTTGATGATGACTGAGACTTTAAAGGAGCTGAAGTAACTCCTTAGAAAGTAAACTAGGCACTAGACCAGAGGGTGAGTGGCATGTGGTAATATTGTCATCAAAGTGAACTTTAGAGCCCCTGTGGGCCCATAATGGCAGTGAGAGAACTATAAGGCATTGGTGCAACCAGTGCATGTCTCTCTGAAGTAACTCGCTTCACCTCTAATGCTTATTATAATTTATGTTGCTTAAGCTTTGCTATTTTTTCTTATTTGTTTGCACAGTACATCTTTTTCTCTCTGTGCTTTTAAGTTTTTGTGTGTGCTCATTTGCTCAGTCATATCTGACTCTTTTGTGACCCCATGGACTGTGGCCTGCCAGGCTTCTCGTCCATGGAATTTTCTAGGCAAGAGCACTGGAGCGAGTTGCCCCTTTCTTCTCCAGGGAATCTTCCCCACCCAAAAATCAAACATGTGTCTCTTGTGCCTCCTGCATTGACAGGCAGATTCTTTACCACTGTACTACATAGGAAGCCCCCTTTTACAGTTATTGCATCCTTATTTTTTAAATCTGCTTTTTATCAGCTGTATATTGTTGAAATTTAATCATGTCTGACAGCCTTTGTTCTTGTAAAGTGAGCATTTGGAAAATAAGTATTTACAATAGCTAGTGATTTTTGGAGTTTGTGTCTCCAAAAGGTACCTTGTGTCTTGCTTATTTGTATTTTGTTCTGGAGGTTCTTCATAAATCATTTTACACATTTATGTCTAAAGTATATCTACTTTCTTCAGGGACAATATACTTTTGCTTTTTGTAAGGAAAGTGTAACATTGAAAGTGTTAGCATTTGCAGATCCTCTGCATTCAGTCTGTGTTTGCAGTAACTTACAGGTAGACTTGAGTTCCCAAAGTGACAAGAATCTATTTCCAATTCACATTTTCTTTCATCTTGAACTGCCAAATTAAAACTAATCTTTTTTTTTTTTTTAATCAGAACCAGTCTCCTTCTTTCTTTGCTTCTTGGCACATTTTAATTCCATTTGATAATCCATTAAAGCAAAGGGCTGTTAAAACTTGGCTAATTTTTTTATACTCTCAGTGCACAGAGTCATCAGACAGCCCAACAGATACAGAATCCTCAAAACTCAAGGTGAGGCTTTTTCCATTCAGTCGTCATCCCCCAATTTCACCTGTGCAATACATAAATGTGATTTTAATATATATATTAAAATATTAAATATATATTTAAAATATATATAGTTTTTTATAGTTATTCTCAGTTATTACCTGAAGATGACATTCCAATTTTCTCATGTGTTTAACTTGCTGTTTATCTCACTCGTTAGAGCTTAATGTCCTTAACTTTGTTTTTATTTCTTTTTTTTTTTTTCCTTCTTGTCTCTTGCTGAATGCCATCTCTATCATGGTTTCCATTACCTCAGTAATGATTTTAAAAGTTGGAAGCGAGCATATTTCATCATTTTAGTAAACTTATTTATTACCTTCTTTACTTCTTTAACTTCTTTCCTATCTTTCCTTCTATAGGGATATTGATTCTCTCAAGTTTAATATTATTTAACTCTCATAATGGGTGACTTTCTTCTGTTAGTTTTTAACATCTTCACCCTCTTGTATTCTTTTTATCCTTCTCAGAGTGCCTTCAACAGTTCACTTTTTAAGTCAGATAATGTTCATTGAGTATCTATTAAGTATTAGGCAGTGATCAAGATGCAAGAGTAACAAGGCTGAATAAAATATTAACCACATTTTTTTTAAGGAAACAGAAATGTCTGCAACTCAGTATAAAACAAATGAGAGAGAGATGAGATACCTCATCTATTGAGTACTCTTGAAACAGAGCAGAGAAAGCCGTTCATTCTAACCCAGGGAGTTGGTACATGCCTCATGAAACAGGTGGCAACAAAGTTAGTAATTACCAAAAATATTATCTTTCAGTTCATGTACCTTCTTCTATGGTTTTTTGGACCCCTCTTTTTCTGTCATTGTGAGAATGTTAAGGCTCCTTTCAACCCCAACTAACTCTTTAAACATGCCCAAGTTTTAAACATTTCTCTTCTAGCCCATCACTAATAAATTTACAACCTACAGGTCAGAACCAAAAGCTTTTCAAAATGTAATTGACAAATACCAGGAAGCATCTCACTTTAAAACTTCAAAAGGATCCTGGCAAATGTGGGGCCTGTGGCCTTCAATCAGGATCACTCCACGATTTCTCTCAGACTCTATAGGAAGGTAAGAACAAATTTCAGAAAGCCTAAATAGTTCTAAAAGCTTCTTACAATAGACACAGCCAGCAATGCTGCGTTGCCACAGTCTCTATATGAGAAATTCATATCATATGTGAAAACCCTAGAACTAATTTTGCAGAATGTTACATCTAGTGCAATTTCAGGTTGCTGTCTAACCCTTTTATATAACTGTATTCTCCAGTAGCTTTTATTTTCTTTCTTTATTAGGATAATTTTTGCAATCAGTGAGGAAAACATATATTAATTGTTATGTTTATTGATCAAATTCATAGATAATATTGTTATTTTTATGTCACTTGTATACAGACAAATTTGTAATTTTTCTTAATGTTAATCCTTAGGTACAGATGCTGATAAAATTATAACTTGCCTTGGTGTCAGGCCTATAGAATGATGACTTAATAAAGACAGCTGTACTTAGGGAAGTAGTAATTCATAGAAGAAAAATGATAACTAAGCAATATATTCAGGCATTTAATACTGCTGCAGCTCTAACATCAGAATTTAATTTTTTTAAACACAAGCTTTGAGATCTAACTGTTGACCTTACTAGTGATGTTGTCATGGTACTAAATAGCTAGTCTATCAGTTCCTATTTCAGAGTTTTTATACTCTTTGGAACTTGAGTAGATTCTTTCAGGGTCACCACCTTATAAAATGAATATTCTAAAAGTATATATTTAATTTGCAAAAATACAGGTCAAACATTATATTTTGCCTTGATTTTCTTTCTACTATCCTTAAAGTCAATAGAATTTTTACTGTTCTACTAGATGTTTCAAAGAATAACTTTGTTTGCATTCATGAGGAAACAAAATAAATTTGGATTAAGATGAATCTCTCCTTAACAGGGATGGCATATCCTGGTTTGAAATAATTCTTCTCAAGTAACTTCTTTTCAGAATATATATATATTTCTTTAAATGTGAGGGAAATATTCAAATATATTTTTGAAAATGTTTATTAAATATCATTCTGGGGCAATATATATATATGCCTACTAAAGCCTCTTGATGAAAGTGAAAGAGGAGAGTGAAAAGGTTGGCTTAAAGTTCAATATTCAGAAAACTAAGATCATGGCATCTGGTCCCATCACTTCATGGGAAATAGATAAGGAAACAGTGGAAACAGTGTCAGGCTTTATATTTTTGAGCTCCAAAATCACTGCAGATGGTGACTGCAGCCATGAAATTAGAAGATGCTTACTCCTTGGAAGAAAAGTTATGACCAACCTAGATAGTATATTCAAAAGCAGAGACATTACTTTGCTGACTAAGGTCCGTCTAGTCAAGGCTATAGTTTTTCCTGTGGTCATGTATGGATGTGAGAATTGGACCGTGAAGAAGCCTGCTAAGTCACTTCAGTCATGTCCTACTCTGTGCGACCCCATAGACAGCAGCCCACCAGGCTCCGCCATCCCTGGGATTCTCCAGGCAAGAATATTGGAGTGGGTTGCCATTTCCTTCTCCAGTGAAGAAGGCAGAGCGCCGAAGAATTGATGCTTTTGAACTGTGGTGTTGGAGAAGACTCTTGAGAGTCCCTTGGACTACCAGGCGATCCAACCAGTCCATTCTGAAGGAGATCAGCCCTGGGATTTCTTTGGAAGGAATGATGCTAAAGCTGAAACTCCAGTACTTTGGCCATCGCATGCGAAGAGTTGACTCACTGGAAAAGACTCTGATGCTGGGAGGGATTTGGGGCAGGAGGAGAAGGGGACAACTGAGGATGAGATGGCTGCATGGCATCATGGACTCAATGGACGTGAGTCTGAGTGAAGTCCGAGAGATGGTAATAAACAGGGAGGCATGGCGTGCTGTGATTCATGGGGTCGCAAAGAGTTGGACACAACTGAGTGACTGAACTGAATTGAGCTGAAGTGATGACTACTTTTTTCTAACAGTATATTTTGTATTTTACTTGATGAAGTAGAATTGCTTTTACAATATTTTTTTATCCTGTAAAAGTGATAATGTTAGTTGCTCAGTTGTGTCTGATGCGACTCATAGCTATAGACCACCAGGATCCTCTGTCCATGAAATTCTCCAGGTAGCTATTCCCTTCTTCAGGGGTTCTTCCCAATCCAGGGATCAAACATGGGTTTTCTGCACTGAAAGCAGATTCTTTACCATCTGAGCCACCAGGGAAGCCCATCTTAGTCTGTAGGAAGATAAATTATAATCCTAAAATGAAAATAACAACGTATTCCTATGTATATAATCATGGATATACTCTGCCTGATATTTAAAAAATAAGTATTAAATTTTACTCAATGTTAATAAGATAATCAGTGATAGAATTTAATTTTTAGAGCTCTTTCAGTGTAACTACATATAGACCATAATTTCCTTTCTGGTAGTATAAAGATGGATATCATACTTTAAATGATATCTATGCAATAAATAATATTCTTCCATTTTATCTTTTTACTTCAGTTAAGACTGAAATGTTATTCTCTGTGTATGGATTTAGTAAAGATGTAGCTAAAAATGCCAAATCCTACATTGATAATATAAGTAATTTTCTCTCAGTATTTGGAAGGACTACAAAATCTGGCCTGGCAACAGTTGGTACCCCATTTCTCCACCCCAGCTCTACTCTCAAAAGAAGAACTCTTAATAACAGAGGCACTTTAGGTCACTAGGAGGATCTACTCTCATTTTAGAGAAAACAGATCCATGAGCAATTGTGGGTGGGATATTATCCTGGAGACATGGAGATAGAGAATACTTGGAAGACATTTGGTAGAAGGAGTCTGTTCTGTGGAAAGCTAGGATACAAAAGGAAGAGAAAGAAAGGTAGAAAGAAGCAGAAAATGAGACTCTGAATACCTGTGATTAGAGGGGGGAAAAAGAGTATCCTGTTTGCACTCTTGCCTCAAGGTGATCTTCCCCTAAGGCATGAGCATAATTGGAAGCCAAACAAGGCATTTAGGATCTGCAGATACATATATTTTCTGTAGGTCTCAGTTTAGCTGCTTTCTTCTCTTTTTTCCTGAAATTCTAAATATGCATGTCTTAAACCATGCCCTTTTTTTTTTTTTTCAGATGGTATCACACACTTAATTCTTAATCACTTATCTTTGGTGCAAGATTTTTTAAAAACGCATCTTAGAAGCAATTGCAATTTTGCTGACAGGAATTGCAACAGAAATATCTTTGCAAAGCAACTAGAATTGTGTTTATTTGATGAAAAATAGTCCTTCCCATTACTGTTTATTAAAAATTGATGCTTAAAGAGGTTGAAGATTCATTGCATCAGAAAACACAAATGTTCAATCTTAAAGGGGAAGTGTGATTAAGATTTTAACAGGCTTTAAATGTGAAAAGTGTGGCTGATAGTCATAAATCCATGAAATTTCTTTGGAAGAATGTGAATTGAATCTCCAACAACTCTCTTTCCTAGTGGGAGTAAAGATAGGTTGTCCTTTGATCTCTGAGCTGTGAGTGTTAATGGATTTTTGGTATTATGGCTAAGAAAATGCTCTGGGTGATGGCATTTTATAAGTGATTTTGAACTTTAATAATTCAACTTGGGCTCACCCCTCTCATCTAGTGTTAAGAACCAATATAGTGTTTAAGCATCCCACCAGCATTTACATCATTTAGAGAAGGCATGAGCCTACCTTGTCATATCATACCCGGGATCTCAAAAATGATTCTCTGTGGTGTACAGATAGAATGTGACTCAACCCAGAGAAAAGATCTAAATGTTCTATAAGAGATTACTTGCCTTTTAATTCAAATAAAATCATTTTGTGGGTTTTGTTTTCTATTAGAAGATTGTATGTTTTAAAAATCATATAAATATCTATTGAATTTTAAAAGTTAAAAACTGAAATCTCTAGTTGGGGAATATGATGTTAAAAGTGAACTTTTGAGTTGCTCATCATCTATAAGTGGATATCTGCTTACAGCTATTTTTCTTTACTGCATGTCAAAAAACCGTTCTTAGGTCGCATGTTTCATTGCTGAGGACCTGATGAACAAGAAATACAAGTATTTCTATACGTTGTACAGGTATTCTTGCATTTCCTGTCAAAATTATAGCTTATTAAAACTGATTTTTAAAATCAAAAATGAAGCCCCCTTTATGGATTTATTGGAATGAGATGAATGTAATTGGCTTTCTTTTAAGTTGTGCATTACTGAAAATAGAACCCACAGTATCTGAATTTTATTGACATTAATGTTTCCCCTGACTGGGAGAGCAGAGAAAATCAAAGTTTTTGGTTCAACATAATTGAAACTGTAAGTAAGTTATTTTTATATATTTGAGAGCAAAGATTTAAACTTGATGATGGAGATCAATATAAATACTCATTCAAAATCATCTATGAATAAAATATTAAGACAAATTGTGCTTGCATGAAGAAAAGTTGTTTAACTTCAAATGTGGTAAAAATAATTATGTTTAGAAATTTGGAAAATATTGTCAGTTTAAATACTTATTAAATATTCTTTTAACAACATGTTTTAATGCATCAGGTACCTATCAGTTCAGTTCAGTTCAGTCACTCAGTCCTGTCTGACTCTTTGTGACCCCATGAATTGCAGCACACCAGGCCTCCCTGTCCATCACCATCTCCCGGAGTTCACTCAGACTCACATTCATCAAGTCAGTGATGACATCCAGCCATCTCATCCTCTGTCATCCCCTTCTCCTCCTGCCCCCAATCCCTCCCAGCATGAGAGTCTTTTCCAGTGAGTCAACTCTTTGCATTAGGTGGCCAAAGTACTGGGGTTT